>MU223090.1:2215743-2229316 GCA_018584345.1 Thuja plicata
TTAAGGCTAATTATGTCAAAAGAGAGCATTTGATTAAGAAATATGAAATGCCTAAATTTATGCCCAGAGTAGATAGGCACTTGGTGAAGATTCCAGATAATTTCAAGCCACCTTTTGACTTATCCCTATTTCATCATTATGTAAAATGCATATTCTATGGTTTAGGTAGGGTTCTAGGCTTTGATGGAGATTCTACAGTGTCTCAAGAGATACTTATGATGGCAATGAACATCCAGCACCCAGAGGTCAACACTAATTATGACTATGTTGGCTACATAGTTGATGTTATCCATGCTGCATTATTAGAGATACATTCAGATAATCCAACACCCACTTTTAAACATTACTCCCATCTAATGTACATGATTTTATATTATAACAAAGCATCAATGGATAAAGAGGTTGAGGTGTTTGTCTTAGAGTATGGTGTAGAGGCACCAATCCAAAGATGGACTCAGGTGTGGGATAGTTCATCCATCAACTTATCATTTGCATGCTTCTACAATTGGATTGTGGATCCAATTTTTAATCTGTTAGGAATAGACAGGCACATGCTTCTGTATGAGGTTAGAAAGATTTTGAGACCTTGGAAGTATGTCCCAAATTGGCCTATCTCTCACAATTGGGTTGATTTCTTCTTTTTTTATTACATTACTATCATCAGAGTATATGGTTGTACTCAGCCTCCTCACATTCTTCCTAAATTTGTTCCTCCCAGGATTGCTTTCTTAGAATTTGTATGGAAAATTACTTGGGTAGATAAGGAATTTATAGAGGGGCACAAGAAGGGAACTTTTATCCCTAGGTTATGGGTGGGTTTTGATTTCTCCATTGGGAAAAAAAAATTGATGTGATAAATGATTTCTTAAAGCAATACAGAATGTCTGCAGCGATTGCCAGATTCTGTGATCCTGAGAACTCTGTGCAGACAGCCCTAAAAAGGATGACTCCTTGGAAAAAAATTAGAGACCATGAGCCATTGCATGATGAGGATGTTGTGAGGAACAAATTGAATAAACATGAAGTTCAGGATAGGAGAAGGAAGTGGAATGACCTCCTAAGAGAAGAATCTGAATGGAAAGAATCAGATAACTCATTCTCTGGTTTTTTCCCTGATCTCCCATATTTCTAAAGGATAGAGAAAATGTGAAAATCCTATGAAACTTTAATGTCACAAGTGCCCCAATTCAGTGCTGAAGATGCACAATCTAAAGGGTCCCCAGTTCTAATTGCACTACATGATCAAGAGCACTAGAAAGAAATAGAAGAAAGAGCATAAAATGGTGCAAGATAGGAAAAGCATGGCAAAAGCCATGATATCAGAGCATGGTAAATACTTTAGAAAATTGAAAAGGAAGCTATAGAAGGAGCCTAAGGCTGAGGGTCAAGGAGACAATTAGATGGTGTTGTTTGAAAAATATGATGAGAGGGTCATGATAGAAAATGAATTCATGAAGGATGATGAGTTCATAAAGTCTCAAGAGTTCAAAACCTTCTTGGTTAAATTGAAACAAAAGAATTTGAGACAAGAGATAACTGCAGAAGAAGAGAATGCAGATAAAAATGAGGAAATTGTACAAACACTATAGGATTATGATCCTAAGACTGAACAGATTACTGTGGAACAAGCCAGGTTGCTGGTACATAAAGTTATGTATGTGGAGCCTAATCAGACTAAGTTTATTTTGGGGTGGTTTTCCCCCAGGCATATCTATTTGGGTCCCATGCTCGAGGTCAAGGGGTAGAGCCCCTGATGGTCGACCATTGATTTTCTATTAGTCAAA
This sequence comes from Thuja plicata, assembly GCA_018584345.1. Taxonomy (NCBI): domain Eukaryota; kingdom Viridiplantae; phylum Streptophyta; class Pinopsida; order Cupressales; family Cupressaceae; genus Thuja; species Thuja plicata. The sequence continues at coordinate 2,217,528 of MU223090.1, forward strand.
GTATTTTTTGCCCTAATTAGGTTAGGTCAAATATGCTTGTGAACAGGGCTTAGGGTTTCGAGATTTCATGGTATGAGGGATTTTTCATAGCTTCCTATGACAGTATTGAGTTGCAGGTTTTTCAAATTGTAATCACTGGATAATAATAAAGATATTGGACTCACTGTTGGTGGACGTAGCCCAAGGATTTGGTGAACCACATTAAATCTCTGTGTCTTTGTGTTCTCTTCCACATTAATATTTGCATTTTTCTGTTTATTATTCTAACACATAATAGTGGTGTGATGCTGATGCCTGGTTGGGACCTACAATCCACTTTCATTATTGATCAGATCAGGAGGTAGGAAGATCCTCTGCTTAAAATAGAATTTGAAATGGATGAAGTTTTAAAAGGATCATGATTTGATCCTAAATCCAAAACCCTAGCAATATGGTCACTAGCTCCTACCACATAGAAGCCCTTGGTCATGACTATTAGAGAGGAGAAAAGGGTAGACATGATGATATGGAATATGCAAAATACTTCAGATACTGAGATAGCTCAGTTAATGACACAGGTTTCATTTATGAACTTGGAAAAAGTTGATGACCTATCAAAGAGGTATGAGACAACTTTTGGCCAAATGATGGCCTTGGCAAAGAAACATGAAGAAGTGGTGGTCCAGAACCACACATTAGAAGAAGAAATTGACAAACTAAAAGAAGAATTAATAGAAAGTAAAAGGGAAAAAACTCCAACCCTTGAGGAGGTGGCCAAAGTTGTGACAGATGTTGTCAAAGGAGTTAAGGAAGACTCTGCATTGGCAAAAACACAATAAAAAGATGTATCATAGGAACAGGGCATGAATTCTATGTTTGTCATATTACTCATATTACAACATAGAATTGAAGTCTTGAAACAAAAAAATTGACATAGTGTATACACTATATGGATCATTACAAGAAGCCTCAAAGATAGCTACAGAAGCTATGGTTTTCTTAGAGCTTGCTTTCAAACTATGGCTAGGGAAGGAAAGAATTTTGGATAAGCTTAAAATAGCTATGCTTTACAGTGATGACTTCCCAGATAAAGTAACAGACACCATTGATATGGTCAGTAAGTTGAATGATACTTTTTCCTTTTTTAATGGCAAATCTGATCTGATAGACAATAAGTTGCAGCTATTTGGTGATCAATGTCCACCATTGATGCCAAAAATTTATGAGGAGACAGGTGTTTTGAAAGAACAATAAGATTGGGTAGCTTTTTTTGATGCTATACTAGGAAACCAGGATATAAATCAATTCTTGGAAAAGGACACAAATGTAGAATATTGCAATGAACTGATTGATAGCCTTTTCAGAGTCGAAAGAGATATGGCTAAATTTGTTTCTAAGGCCAGAACTGCCATGGATGCCAGGTGGGTAGAAGTTGTTTCTAAGCTGGAAGAAGAAAAGGCCTTTGATTGGCCCACAACCAAAGAGATAAAAAGGTGGGAGGCAAAGCTGAAAGGATGAAGAGACATTGTCAACAACAAAAACAAACCTTGTTCAGGCTTTACAAATAGTTGCCACCTGTGTTCGGTTACAAAATTTTGTTTCTTGTCTATTTCAAAGTTGTTGCAAATTTTTTTTGTAAATTTTCCCAGTATGTCGGTAGCTTATTGCATCCTTAGTTATAAAAGGATTCCAAGCCTACTGGAAAAGGGGTAGCCATTTTATTTTAAGAGAATACAAAATATAATTGTAAACTCTGGTTTGAGACCAATATAGTAGGTTTTTGGAGAAATATTTGTTCAATGTAGCAAGCGATTATGATTTTTGAATAAAATCAAGTTCATAATTTCTGAAGCATATAATGAGTATTGTGTCTTCATTTTAGTGTTTTGAATTTTTTTTAAATTGAATTTTTTAGGAATGTTCAATTTATATATCTGTCAGGCAGATTATGAAATAATTCTAGGGTTCTTTCAAGGAAAGACTAAAATGCCTTAGGAATGTTTCAATAAGATTCAGGGTATAAAATGAATTTGATGAATTAACTTGATTAAGTGTATTGAGATAGATGTACAAGGTATATCTATGTTTATGTCAGATGTTGTAATTGCCTTAAGTTTTGTCCATGATCAAGCTGGTTAAAATTGTTCATAAGTGACTCCATGCACTAGGATTGAGCACTGGTCTATTTCCATTTAATCAAATGACTATCATTATTAAAATTAATCTTTACTTTCAGTCTGGTCTATTTTAATAAAATTTATAGTGATCAACCCCTGTAATTTCATTCATAGTTAATTAGAATAATTTAGTGATTTCATTATTCTAAGTTTGAAGGGTAATCCCGCCTGAGTTAGTGGAGCTCAAAGTGTAGGAGGTTTCAAAACCTTGTGTTTGTTGTTCTACTCTTTGTTTGGTTAGTGTCTGGGATAAATAGAGTGAGCCCTCTGAGGAATATTTTCACATCAACAAGAAAAAGAACCAATAGAAAATGGCGACTCTACTGGGGACTTTTATCATGGAATGCGTGAATGGTTAGTTTGACAACAACATTCCATAATATAGATAATTTGAAGTCTAGTCTATAAAATCACATGTTGTGTATTTGCTTTTTATTGAAATATATCCTCAAATATCATTTTCAAAGTGAATTTTATTGTATTCCCAAAATTTGGGTGGCAACTCTGGTTATTAGTTATAGTGTTTCCAAGGGGAATACTAGCAGATTAAGTGTGTGAAATTTCATTTTGAATATAATGAGGAACACAAAAGCAAACACAAAGAATCACTCTTAGGTAACATCACAAAATGATAGTTCTTAAAATTCTAGAAGAAATCACTCTAGAGAAGGGGAATCCTCTAATAATACTTCCTGGAAGCCTAGGTCAGTAGGCCCCAGCCAATCATTAGATACTATTCTTGAGAAAGAGATTAATAAACCTTTAAACACTAAATCTGACACAACTGGTTATTTTGAGGACATATTCAACCCTAGACAAAAAATGTGTTTCAAGAAATGGGGGAAAAATCCTCCTACTTTGAGGGTATCCCCTATGAGAGGCTTGAAGAGCAAAAGGGAGAAAATTAAGTGAATGTGTATGATTCTTCTAGTTCTGATATTGAGGGAGTCCTTAGAGATAATAACCTTTTGAAGAGGGAATTAGATGAACTGTTACTCATCAAGAAAAGGAATGATGAAGCTAGAGAAGAAGAGGTTATAAATGCTATTACTGAAAGAGAAAACTTAAAAAAGTGAGTTGCTCAGTTGAAGTTGGCAGCTCAGGGTGCAAAAGAAGGATTTGATGGTTTGAATAAAGAGCTTTTTGGAGATGTAGATACCCTGAGAAAAGAATGCCATGAAAGAGAAAATTTTCTTAAGAAGGGTGAACCCAAAGATGCAGGTCCTATAGTGAGACAAGTTATTAACTATGAAAGTCAAAAATCTCCCAAGCCTCAGATAGTTACACAAAACGTATTAGCAACTAATGTTAGGCAGACAAATGTTGACAAAGGAAAACAAAAGATCACTGGCATTAACTTTTCTCAACCTAAAATTGAAGAGGGTGTATCTCAGGACATATTTTCACTTGATATGGAATTAGAAAGGGCAAGAAAGGCCAAAGATGATATTGCAAAATAGCTGGAAAAGGCTGAATTAGAAGCTATTGCTGCAGAGAAGAAGAAAAGGATTGCCTTCTTGAATTCCATGACTAGTCCCAATATGACAAATAATGCTACTAATCAAGCCATCCCTATATTTAATTCTAATGTTCATACCAATAATTCCAATACAAATACCCAGACACATAGTGCAGCTCAAGGGGCTATATCACAATCAAGAGTAAGTGGGCCTAGTAGAAATATTGGCCTCCACAATATGGGCATTGGTCAGAACATTAACAATGTTACCCAGAATGTTGGTCAGAATACGGGTTCAAATTTTCAAAGAAGACCTATTCATCTAGAGAGATATAGACAATTGTTCTTTGATGGGATCCCTGGCTAGCCAAACCTTATCCCTAATGAGGTCAGAGATAAGATTCCTAAGTTTAGTGGGAATAATGCCATAACTAGTGAAGAACATCTGAAAGTATTCTCAGATACAATGAATGATTATGAGATTGGAGATGAGGATGTTGTAATGAAATTATTTGTGCAATCCTTGACTGAGGATGCAAGAGATTGGTACTGAGTTCTGCTTGATCATAGTATTTATTCTTGGGATGAATTTGTTAGAAATTTCAAAGAGTAATATGGTGACAAGATAAATTCTGGTTTTATGTTGAATGAATTCAATAGCCTAAAAAATTTCACTAATGAAGGCATTGCTGAATTTAATGTAAGATTTAAGAAGGCTATGTATTAGTTGTTTCAAGTATTAAGACTGGATGAAAATGTGTGTGTTACTACCTATTGTAATGCTTTGGATGGAAAAATAGCTTATCTGCTAAGGGACAAAGACCCTCAAACCATGAGAGAAGCATATAAGTTCGCTATAAACATAGAAAGCAACAGAAAGGCTTCTAGAAAGCTTGGTAAATGGGATGACAATAGGCTCTGGAAAGAACAAAAAACACAGCCTAATAAGAGCCCCAAGGAAGAAGATAAAATGGATGCATTGGTAACTGTGGTGAAAGATCTTGCTGCCAAAGTAGACAAGAATGAAAAAGGATTTCAAAATAATAGGCCACAGTACCAAAGGCAGGATAAACCTTATAGACTTCAAGATTTCCCTTATAAGACTCAGTGGAAGGATGGGAAACCTATGTCAGAAGAACATAATGATCCCAAGAACAAAGAGATTCCTGATCCATGAAAAAACAACAGTGCCCATAATGTGGAAAATACTCCTTGGTGCATAGCCTGCAATATGCCTCATTCCCCACATCAATGTGCAGTAGCTCAGGGCTTGTTGGATCAACATGAAAACATTAGAACACAAGAAAATCAAGGTGAGAAGAAACTTGTAGTAAATATGTGTGCACTTACTATTGAAGATGACAATGGTAGTTCAGAAGAAGAATGAAAAGAAGAGATTCCAATCATAATGAACAATACAAGTACTAAGGTAGAGAATTTTAAACTTGGGATGCCTAATGAAGAAGAGATAAGATTTTTAACCATTGCTGCTATGACACAAGTAAGAATTCCATACCAGCTCAGGAATAGAAAAGTTGATCAAGATGGGAAACAACCTGATTCACCTATTATTATAGAAGTTACAAATGAAGAAATTACACAAGATGAAGTGAAAGATACCTTGGTTAAAGAAAACAAAGTCACTCCTACTCATGACCAAAAAATGAGGCAGTTGAAAGAAAGTAAAGGTAAAGTGTCTTCTAACAATAACATAAGTTTCCCAACTTTTAATATGAAGCAAGCTTTATCTCAGATGAAAGTCTTTGTTCCTTTTCTTGAAATGTTTAAAATTAAGGAACATTGGGAGGCAGCATTTTCATTACTTTCTGACTTACCTGTTGTGCATGACAATGTTGTTTTGAAAGATGAACTAAAAAGTGAGCATGAAGAAAAGGATAGGGTCCTAATTTGTTTGGGAAATATAGTCATTCAAGAGCCAGATCAGATTGATCCTTTTTATGTTACATTTCTCACAAACAATATGTTGCTAAAGAATTGTATGATGGATTCAGGAGCTGCTGCTAATGTAATGACTTACACTGTTATGAAGTGATTGGGTTTAGATGTGGATACTACTTGTGGTAAGTGTTATGCCATGGACAACAGGGAAGTACCTATAATAGGAACTTTGCAAGGATTAGAGGTGAAACTTGCTACTTACCCTGAGGTCACTTTTAAGATAGATGTTGTGGTTGTAGATTCACCACCCCATTATGGTATGCTCTTATCAAGACAATGTGCTGCAGCCATTGGAGGACATGTACAATTGGATTTATCTTTTTCTACCATTTATGTTAATGGAAAAGAAGCAAAATTGCTAAGGGAACCTAGATCTCCTGTCTATGTTGAATTGTTTTGTGATGTGGATATAAACAATTTCAAAGTGGAAAAAATTCAGCCACAATTGAAAAATATAGATCCCATCATAGAAGAATTGAAGTTGCAACAGCAAGGGCTTTGGCAGATGTATTTTGACGGAGCATGCTCAAAAGAGGGGTTAGGGGCTGGTGTTTTATTTATCTCTCTATCAGGTATTACTTTCAAATATTCATTCCTACTTTCATTTCAATGTAAAAATAACACCGTTGAGTATGAAGCATTATTGTTGGGATTAGAAATAGCAATGAAGCATGTCATCAAAGTATTGAGAGTTTTTGGTGATTCAAAGTTAGCTATTTCCCAAATTAAAGCAAGATATGCTGCCAAAAATGATAGGTTGAAAAAATATAAGCATGCTGTATGTGATAGTATTGATTTTTTTTATGCCTTTTCCATTGAATGGATAGAGAGATCCAAGAATATCATGGAAGACTTTCTGGCTAATATAGCTTTGAAAAATGATGATTTAACACTAACCGGGATATCTATTGTGGAAACTAAGACTAGGCCTTCAATCCTTGATAATATATATAATTGGAAAGTTTTTGAGAGTGATGAGGACATTCTCAACTTCATTCAATGTGTGGGTAATTATGATAGTCAGGTTATTGATTTTAATAATTTGATTGAAATCATTGATGGGAAAGAAACTATTTTTGGTAATGAAATTCTGCAATTACAAACAAATTAAATCCCTAAGGGATTGACTCAATTAGAAGGATTGTTTACTGATAATGACAGTCATATGTGCCACAAATCCCCTGCCAAGTTGGATGATTTTGAGGAGATAAATTTGGGATCAGAATGTAGTCCTAAGATTGTGTACATTGGAAATAAATTGGCTCCTCATGTGAGGGCTAATTTGATTAGTCTGCTAAAAAGATTCAAGCATGTTTTTGCTTGGTCTTATGAAGACCTTAAGGCTTATAGGGAAGAATTATTTCAACATGAAATTCCATTAAAAGATGATATTAATCCTTTTAGACAGAAACAAAGACCAATCAACCCTTTATTGGCCCCCAAAATACAACAAGAACTGACAAAACTCAGAGAAGCTGGAATCATAAAACCAGTTAGGCATTCTTCTTGGGTGTCTAATTTAGTCCCTGTCAGAAATAAAAATGGAGATATTAGGCTTTGTGTTGATTTTAGAAATCTTAACGTGGCCTCATTAAAATATAATTATTCTTTGTCGAATATGGAGGCCATGTTACAGAGGGTAACTAGTTGTGATCTTTTATCTATGATGGATGGTTTTTCTGGTTATAACCAAGTGCTGGTTCAAGAATCTGAATAATTCAAGATAGCTTTCACCACCCCATGGGGTAAATATGTTTATGTAAGAATGTCATTTGGCCTAAGGAATGTAGGGGCTACTTTCCAAAGAGCCATGGATGTGGCTTTCAAGGAATTTATAAATATTATTATGGTAGTATATCAAGATGATCTAACTGCATATTCCCAAAAGGCTGATGATCATTGCAAACATTTAGCAAAGATTTTTCCAGAGCTTTGGAGTATGGGATTTCTTTAAATCTAAAGAAATGTCACTTTGGTGTGATTGAAGGTAAATTATTGGGACATATAGTATCTAAGGAAGGTGTCAGAATTGATCCTGAAAGAGTGGAAGCCATTAACAAGGTATTGCCACCAAAGAATATTAAAGGAGTTCAGTCTTTCCTCGGAAAGATAAATTTTGTGAGGAGATTTATTGCAAATTTTTCTGAAATAGTAAAACCCATTGTTAAATTGTTGAAGAAAAATGCAAAGTTTGAATGGGATAAAAATGCTCAATCATCTTTTAATGAGATAAAAGTGGCAATTCAACAGGCTCCTATATTAAGATCTCCAAATTATGAAAAACCTTTCTCCATATTTTCTTTTGCCTCATTTCATACAATTGTTGCAGTTCTCTTAGAGAAAGATGATCAAGGTTTTGAACACCCTATAGCATTTTTTAGTATGTCTTTGCAAGCAGCGGAACTCAACTATGAGATAATGGAGAAACAAGCATATGCATTGGTTAAGGCTGTCAAGATTTTTAGACCTTATCTTGTTTCTGCAAAAATAATTGCTTATGTGCCGCATGCCACAGAGAAAGACATATTATCTCAATCTGAATTTACTAGCAAGAGGTGTAGATGGATTAGCAGGATCCAAGAATTCAATTTGTAAATTCAGGTTACTAAATTGGTAAGAGGTTTGGGTTTGGCCAAATTAATGACTCATACAAATATGGAGTTAGCCCAAATGAGTGATGTACAAATAGTAATCATGAATTTTACTGGCATAGAATTGCAATCCTAGTATACTGATATTGTGTTTGTCCTAAAGAATGCAAAATGTCTAGAACATATGCCAGATAATCAGAAGAGGACTTTGAGATTGCAGGCCCAAAGGTATTTCCTGATACAAGGTGATTTATTTTGGAAGAATAGAGATGGGATTTTGTTATTATGTTTGGATAAATCACAGTCTGAAAGGGTCTTAAATGAAATGCATAATGGTGTGTGTGGTGGGCATTATTCTACCAAAACTATAGCTCACAAAATAATCAGAGCTGGATTTTATTGGCCATGTCTTTTCAGAGACTCAAATTTTTATACAAAAATGTGAACCATGCCAAAGATTTTCTGCTAAAATAAAATTTGTAGGAGCGTTACTTTTAAATTCTATGAGCATTGAAGCACCTTTTACCCAATGGGGTTTGGATTTTATTGGTGAATTTATAGAAAAATCTAGTGGGGGTCATAGTTGGATTCTTGTGGCTACAGACTGCTTCACAAAATGGATAGAAGCAATTCCAACAAAGAGGGCAACCATCAAGATAGTAATGGAATTTTTAATGGATAACATTCTGACTAGATTTGGTGTGCCCACTAAGCTAATTATGGAAAATGCCATGTGCTTTAGGTCTGGGGAATTTAGGGATTTCTATGAAGATTATGGCATTATTTTATCTTACTCCTCACCATATCATCCCCAAGCAAATGGACAGGCTGAGTCCAGTAATAAAAGTATCATGAAAATAATTAAGAGGATTTTGGATAAAAATAAGAAATCCTAGCATTCAAAATTTAAATTAGCCTTATGGGCTGACAGGGTGACAGTAAAAAGAGCCATAGGGGTTTCCCCTTTTGAAATGGTTTATGGAATTTAGGCAAGGTTGCCTTTGAACAATCTATTACCAGTATACAGATTTTTGTAGGAAGAAGATTTGGAAAATCAAGAACCCATGATGGAAAGAATGGATCAATTAGTGGAATTGGAAGAGATAAGAATAGAAGCTCACAAAAGAAACCTGAAACTCCAGCAGCAATCTAAATACTTGTTTGATAAAAGATAAACTAAAAGAAAATTTTAGATAAATGATATGGTGTTACAATGGAATGCCAGAAAAGAAGAAAAAGGCAAGCATGGTAAATTTGAGTCACTATGGATGGGTCCATTTGTAATCCAGGAATTTCATGGTCAAGATTATTATTTCTTGGAAGATCCTAATGGCGAGATATAGGAATTTCCAGTCCATGGACAATTCCTAAAACATTATTTCTCATAAAGCTCCTTTTTCCATGCACAATAGTTTAGATTTCGCTGTATTAAGTGTGGGTTTTCTGTGCGCATGTATAGTTTTGTTTAGGTTTGTGGTCTATTTCCTAGTGATGTGGTTTCTAATGTCAATTTTGCAATTGACTTTCCCCAGTTAGAGCCATTGTTAGCACTGCACCAAGAAAATTTTCAAATTTCTAGCATTGACTATTTTCCAGCACTTTTTGGTTTAAAATCCCATGTCTTACCGTGCATAAAGGGTCAAAATTAATTAATTATGTTCTGTTTAAGTATTTGTCACTCAGGAACATTGGTCTTTTAACATGTTTTCAATTTGTACGAGTGGGTGATGAGTCATCAAATTGTAAAATCGTGTAGTCATGATAAGATTGTGTCAAGTCATGATCATTTGTGTGAGTGAGCGGTTTGGGTATTAAAAGAATGTAAATCATGCAATCGCGATGTTTTGTGAAAGTCAGGTTGTAATTTCATGACTTAGCGGGTTAGGAATGATTTTGTTTATCACTCACTTGCTAGGAATTAACTTTTTCAAAAATAGGACCAGTGAGTCCGCGATGACTTAAAACCTTGTGTGTCGCACAGTCACTTTAAAGTTATGTTGTTCACTTTATGCTCTGCGACTGAGCGAGCCTTGTCAAAAATTAAGTAGTCTCATACCCGCATTAGGTTTCCATGTTTGTCTTTCAAGTCAGTGACTACATGACAAAGTTAGGTTCTAGAGGTCGCTCACTCGCTTAGGTTCTAACTCACTTGTATTTTACGATGCGAGTAAGCGATAAATGCATGCAGAAGTTATTAAGTTGAAGGCTCATCGCTCAGTCATAGAGGTATTTTTCAAATTTCTAAAAGGTGTGTGAGTGAGTGATTATGGGATCATTCATCACCTTGCTCACTCGCTAATGCTTTGAGAGTTTGGAAAATGAACTCGCGAGTGTGCGATAAGGAAAAGAAGAGGGATATCGCTCACTCGCCCATCAACAAAGACAAAAGGAAAAAGGTTAGTGATTATGTGATTAAAGAAAGAAGGTTGACAGTCATGCACTCACAGTCAGTAATATGGTTAAGTTTTCAAGCTTGCAAGTGTGCGATACAAAATTTTTAATATTTTGATATAAGAGCCCGCTCAGCCACGAAGGATTAAGCCTTAGAAATTTTTCAACAGCGAGTTTGCGACTGAACAAAGAAGAAAACACTCGCAAGCACTATTCCAAGTATGAGAAAAGTGTAGTGGGTTGGCATTAGATTGACAAGTGGCTAGTTTCAGGCTTATGAGTGCAAAAAGGGAGAAAAGTGTACACTCTTTTCTAGCTAGGATAAAATAGTGCGAATTAATGACAACATTAGTGACAAAATGATGATTTCATGATAGTGAAAGTGCAAGAATTTGGCATTCAAATGGACAAGACATAGGATTTAATGGCTATAAGTATGAATGATTGAGTTTGATTCTATACAGCTCTCATTTCTACATCTTGATATTTTCTGCGAAGAGTAAAAAAAGCTTATTGGTCTCGAGAATTTTATTTGAGACAATAAAATTTAAAGAAGAAGGATGAGTCAGGCTATTGTTCCTGCTACCTCACAAGGGTCTAAGAAGAAGAAAGAAGTCACATTGAAGAAGTATACAGAATAATTTTCTGAGTTGCTACCTAGAACTCTAAATACAAACAGTGAAAACTAGGAGGAATGGAACGATAAATGGTCTCAATGCAGAAATTTGGTAACCCCAAATTATTCTGGTAATACTTTGTTTCATTATTTTTGGAATAATAGGATCAACCTAGTTCCAATTTGTAATCCATGGGATTTGAATATGGCTAAATTGATTGTGCCTGATGTCTATGTTGACATTGGTCTTATTAAGGAGTTAGAAAAAAACTATTGCCCAGTAGCTAGGTTATTCAGGAAAAGGAATAAGGAAACCCTAGTCTCCATAGATAGAAGGTCAGTGGTAGAGGTATTTGGAATCACTGGTGCATTATGCACAAACATTGATTTGAAGAAGATTAAGGTTGTTTATGTCAAAAGAGAGCATTTGATTAAGAAATATGAAATGCCTAAATTTATGCCCAGAGTAGATATGCACCAGGTGAAGATTCCAGATAATTTCAAGCCACCTTTTGACTTATCCCTATTTCATCATTATGTAAAATGCACAGTCTATGGTTTAAGTAGGGTTCTAGGCTTTGATGGAGATTCTACAGTGTCTCAAGAGATACTTATGA
>MU223090.1:2230198-2246575 GCA_018584345.1 Thuja plicata
TCCAAAGGATAGAGAAAATGCTAAAATCCTATGAAACTTTAATGTCACAAGTGCCCCAATTCAGTGCTAAAGATGCACAATCTAAAGGGTCCCCAGTTCTAATTGCACTACATGATCAAGAGCACCAGAAAGAAATACAAGAAAGAGCATAAAATGGTGCAAGATAGGAAAAGAATTCCTAAAGCCATGATATCAGAGCATGATAAATACTTTAGAAAATTGAAAAGACAACTGCAGAAGGAGCCTGAGGTTAAGGGTCAAGGAGAGAATTAGATGGTGTTGTTTGAAAAAGATGACAAGAGGTCATGATGGCAAATGATTTCATGAAGGATGATGAGTTCATAAAGTCTCAAGAGTTCAAGACCTTCTTTGTTAAATTGAAACAAAATAATTTGAGACAAGAGATAACTTCAGAAGAAGAGAATGCAGATAAAAATGAGGAAATTGTACAAACACTCTAGGATTATGATCCTGAGACTAAACAGATTACTGTTGAACAAGCCAAGCTGCTGGTACTTAATAGTGGTGTGATGCTGATGCCTGGTTGGGACCTACAATCCTCTTTCATTATTGATCAGATTAGGAGGCAGGAAGATCCTCTGCTTAAAATAGAATTTGAAATGGATGAAGTTTTAAAAGGATCAGGATTTGATCCTAAATCCAAAACCCTAGCAATATGGTCACTAGCTCCTGCCACACAGAAGCCCTTGGTCATGACTATCAGAGAGGAGAAAAGGGTAGACAAGATGATATGGAAACTGTGAAATACTTTGGATACTGATATAGCTCAGTTAATGACACAGGTTTCATTTATGAACTTGGCAAAATTTGATGACCTATCAAAGAGGTATGAGACAAATTTTGGCCAAATGATGGCCCTGGCAAAGAAACATGAAGAAGTGGTGGTCCAGAACCACACATTAGAAGAATAAATTGTCAAACTAAAAGAAGAATTAATAGAAAGTAAAAGGGAAAAAATTCCAACCTTTAAGGAGGTGGCCAAAGTTGTGACAAATGTTCTTAAAGGAGTTAAGGAAGGCTCTACATTGGCTGAAACACAATCAAAAGATGTATCACAAGAACAGGGCATGAATGCTATGTTTGTCATATTACTCATATTACAGCACAAAATTGAAGTCTTGAAACAAAAAATTGACATAGTGTATACACTATATGGATCATTACAAGAAGCCTCAAAGATAGTTGTGGAAGCTATGGTTTTCTTAGAGCCCACTTTCAAACTATGGTTAGGGAAGTAAAGAATTTTGGATAAGATAAAAATGGCTATGTTGTACAGTGATGACTTCCCAGATAAAGTAACAGACACCATTGATATGGTTAGTAAGCTGAATGATACTTTTGCCTTTTTTAATGGAAAATCTGATCTGATAGACAATAAGTTGCAGCTATTTGGTGATCAATGTCCACCATTGATGCCAAAAATTTATAAGGAGACAGGTGTTTTGAAAGCACAATCAGATTGGGTAGCTGGTTTCGATGCTATACTAGGAAACCAGGATATAAAGCAATGCTTAGAAAAGGACACGAATGTAGAATATTGCAATGAACTGATTGATAGCCTTTTCAGAGTCGAAAGAGATATGGCTAAATTTGTGTCTAAGGCCAGAAATACCATGGATGCCAGGTGGGTAGAAGTTGTTGCTAAGCTGGAAGAAGAAAAGGCCTTTGATTGGCCCACCGCCAAAGAGGTAAACAGGTGGGAGGCAAATCTGAAAGGATGAAGAGGACATTTTTAACAACAAAAACAAACCTTTTTTAGGCTTTGGAAATAGCTGCCACCCGTGTTCGGTTACAAAATTTTGTTTCTTGTCTGTTTCAAAGTTGTTGCAAATTTTTTTTGTAAATTTTCCCAGTATGTCGGTAGCTTGTTGCATCCTTAGTTATATAAGGATTCCAAGACTACTGGGAAAGGGGTAGTCATTTCATTTTAAGAGAATACAAAATATAATTGTAAACTCTGGTTTGAGACCAATATAGTAGGTTTTTGGAGAAATATTTGTTCAATGTAGCAAGCGATTATGATTTTTGAATAAAATCCTGTTTACAGTTTTTGAAGCATATAATAAGTATTGTGTCTTCATTTTAGTGTTTTGAATTTTGTTTAAATTGAATTTTTTAGGAATGTTCAATTTATATATCTGTCAGGCATATTATGAAATACTTCTAGGGTTCTTTCAAGGAAAGACTAAAATGCCTTAGGAATGTTTCAATAAGATTCAGGGTATAAAATGAATTTGGTGAATTAACTTGATTAATTGTATTGATATAGATGTACAAGGTATATCTATGTTTATGTCAGATGTTGTAATTGCCTTAAGTTTTGTCCATGATCAAGCTGGTTAAAATTGTTCATAAGTGACTCCATGCTGTAGGATTGAGCACTAGTCTATTTCCATTTAATCAAATGACTATCATTATTAAAATTAATCTTTACTTTCAGTCTAGTCTATTTTAATAAAAGTTACAGTGATCAACCCCTGTAATTTCATCCACAATTAATTAGAATAATTCAGTAATTTCATTATTCTAAGTTTGAAGGGTAATCCCGCCCAAGTTAGTGGAGCTCAAAGTGTAGGAGGTTTCAAAACCTTGTGTCTGTTGTTCTACTCTTTGCTTGGTCAGTGTCTAGGATAAATAGAGCGAGCCCTCTGAGGAATATTTTCACATCAGAAAGAAAAAGAACCAACACATGCATCATTGTTGTATTTGTGTATCAAACTACTGAGATCCACCATGCTATGCTGAATTTGTAGAATGTATCACATCTATCATGCATTTATTGTGTCTTCATACACCATTGATGAACCCTTGTCTTGAGTATTCTGAATGCCCATGATTACTAATGTTTCATTTTGTTTTCTCCTTCTGGATCAGTGCTCCTCCTTGGGACTATGATGATAATATGAAACTCTATTTTGATAGAGCCTTGGATAACCCTCACTTTTTCAATGTAGAATACTAAGAGGGATTGGCACTTGATCATGGGTGTTTCTTCCCTGTCAATGTGGACTCTATCAAGAAGATTTGAGGGCTTCCTGACAGTGCCCACATTACAAATCAAGACCGTCCATTGTTTTTTTGGAGAGTCTTCATCTTCATAAGTCTTCTTCCCCATGCACATTTTTTATTTAAAGGTGGAATGTGATGTTTTCCCTTAAAGGCTTCCTATGCATGAGTAAGGGCATTTATCACATATAAATGTAATAAAAAAACTTCTTCTGTACCTCCACATGGAAAAAATATATTAGAAAAACATGGTATCCTTCTTTCCTCTACAACATTATTGTGAGCATGGTCTCCTTCTTTTGATGTATGTCTGATTCCATGCATGCATGACTGTAAGTGGATGTAGATAGCAGTTTATTATGCATTTATTAGATCCATTGGATCTAACCCAATTTCTTCTTTTTCTTGCAGGTTTTGGATCTAATCAGGAGCACACCGAAGTCACACCTGGGTCAACGCCTCTTTTTTCTTCAGGTAATGTCTGGTAACCTATTTTTTGTGTTCATTTACTTTTGTGCATGTATATAATTAGATATATATTTATAGGAGTTGGCTATACTCATGATCTGTGTGAGCTTAGAGACATGCTTTATTTCCCTTCTGCACATACTTGTTATTTATGTTTAAACTAAATATGATCCAATGTATATATCATTTTATTTCCTAGATATCTTAGTTTGATCCTTTCCTTTATGAACTTTTCATTTTCAAATTTTATGAAATGAACACAAACTTAATTCAGATCACTAATAATGTGCAAACTAGTTTATTTAACATATCACCTAGTAATTAGGATAACAACCTTAACCAATTGAATGAGCATAAAATTGGGTAACATTTCTGGTGACCTCAACTGAGTGCATGCCTCATAAGTACCCTTTTTGACTAGTTTCCTTCATGATCCATTGGGCATAGAACCCTCTAGCTTCCACAACTGAAACTTGGGTCAAGCTCTAAAACAAAATAGCTCCTCCTCCTGAAAAAACAAACTAAATTCCCTAGATATGTTGGTATTATTCTTGGAGATTCATTCTGTGAGTATGAATGGTTCGTATCTGTTGGTCTTTAGCTCACTCATACCAATCACTGATGCTTTCTTGATGAAGCTTTGAGAATGGCATCAATGTATCTATAGTGTATTTCTAACAATATAAATTAGTAAAACCAAACCAAAACTAAAACAAACTTGTGCTCATAGCACTTAGGGAACACAGGAAAAAAAAATGAAAAATCTAACTACTATTGTACAAGGGGTAGTACTTTAACCTCAATAACATGGCTTGAGGTGAATCCCATTCACATGAATGGGAAATTCTTCTCCTCCATGGATGACAACTGGAAGGCATTATGGGATTCATACCCTATGACCATGAAAGGTCCACTCCAGATCGCATCAAACTTAGTATGCCTCCCAGGTTTATTCTTCAACTCATCCCACTTGAGGACCACGTCTCCTTCCTTGAAAACCCTGGGCATGGATTTCTTGTCAAAGGTTTTCTTCATCTAAGCCTGATGGCTCTCTAGGTTCTCTAATGCTAGATTTATTGTCTCCTCAAGTTCCATTAGTTCAGAAAGCCTTACTTGCATGGAATCTTCATGTACTAGCTCAATTTCCTTGATTAAATTCAAAGTAGAAAATTCAATTGAAATAGGAACTTTAGCTTCTTTCCCATAGAATAGCAAGTATGGAGAGTTACCTATTGATCTCTTAGGGGTTATTCTATCTACCCACAAGGTCAACATCAATTTGGTGTGCCAATATCTCTGATTCCCTTCAATGGTTCTCCTGATGATTCTGATCAGGTTCTTGTTTGTTGATTCTGATTGGCCATTACCCTGGGGGTAATGCTTAAATGAAGTATTCAGGATGATTTTATGCTTTAATGCCTAGTCTAAAATCTTCAATCCTAGGAAGGCCAGTGCATTGTATGAGACAATGGAGTTAGGTGTTCCGAATCTTGCTACCATATCCTTTAGTGCTATGGCCTCTGCCCACTTTGTGAAATAATCTATGGCAGTGAGGATCCACTTGTGGCCAACACTGGAGGGTGGGTTGATGGGTCTAATGAAGTCTAACCCCACCTCATGAAAGGATGCTCCACCTTGATAGGATTCAATGGTAGAGCTACTAGCCTCTAATTTACTATAAATAAAGCATAGTTTTTACATTTTCTTACCCAGGAAAAAGTATCTTTGTGTAGATCAGGCCAGTAATATCTTGCCCTCATTACTTTCAAGGCACTAGTTCTTGCTGCAAAATGGCCTCTAGATTCTCTTTCATGGAATTCTTCAAGGATTCTGTCCATTTGATCTGGTTTAACACATCTTAGCAGGACACCATTTTAATCTTTTCTATATAAAAAATTATCTAGAATGACAAAAGGGATGGCATGCAGCTGAAAATACCTCCTCTTGGCTCTTTCAAGGCCTACGAGACACTCACCAGTCAGGAGATAATGCTTCATATCTGCTATCCAACTTGTGGGGTTTGCACTCTAAATCATTAGGACATCTTCTCCTAGTTTATTGTTGTCTTCATTTCCTTTTGGCATTTGTTCGCATAGTCCCTTTCTTCTTATTAGATTAGTGACTTTGATTTGAAAGTCATATTCCATTACTTTAGTAATCCATCCTACTCTCTTATGGCTCAAATCTTTGTTTAGAAGGAAATATTTAATGTAGGGATGGGAAACCATAAGATGAACTACATTATTTGAAAGAAAATGTCTAAACTTTTTCAGACTCCTTACTGTTCCTAAGACATGCTTTTCCATAGAGGTATAGTTTATTTCATATCCATCCAAACCTTAGTTGTAAAAAGCCACTGGTTGCTCCTGCTTCTCATCATTCTATTGAACTAGTATGGAAGATATATTGTTAGTATTCCCAAATGAATAAAGAATGAAGTCTTTTGATAAATTTGGGTTTACCAGAGTAGGAGTAGAGGCTATTTCCTCCATTAGTTATTCAAAGCACTTTTTACCTTCATTTGTCCAATGAAAGGCATCATTATTTTTTAGCATCTGTGTCATAGGTTTCAATAATGCTACAACATTCAGGATGAATCTCCTTAAGAAGTTGATTCTCCCCAGGAAACTTTGAAGCCCTTTCTTATGTGTTGGCAATGGCACTTCTAGGATCACACTTATCCTTTCAGGGTCAATAGTTGTACCCTCTTTGGAGACAATATACCCCAGAAATATACCTTCATGAACAACAAAGATGCACTTCTTGGGGTTCAAGGAGACTCCAAATTCCCCGCACCTCTCAAGTATTTGCTTCAAATGGACGAAGTGCTCATTAGTATTTTTTGAAAAAATAGTTATTTCATCTAGATAGAATAGGAAAAATTTATACATTAAGCCAAAAAATGTCATCTCCATGGCTTTCTGGAAAGTAGCACCAGCATTAGATAACCCAAAAGGCATTTTTTTGTATGCCATGGTGCCCCATTTAGTTGTGAAAGTTGATTTATACTAGTCTTCCTCTTTCACCAAGATTTGGTTATAACCAAAAAAACCATCTAACAATGAAAATATGTCAGATCTTGATATTAACTGTAGTATCTATTCCATTGAGGGAAATGGATGGGGATCCTTTAGTGAGGCTCAGTTTAGATCTCTGAAATCCACACACAATTGGATCTCACCATTCTTCTTCCTGATAGGCACCAAGTTAGAAACCCTGGAAGTATGCTTAATATGAAATATGATGTTAGCCTTGATCATTTTTCTTAACTCAGTTTTCATCAGTCCCTCTAACATAGGGTTCATAGGCCTTTGTTTCTGTCTAACAGGCTTGACACTAGGTTCAAGTTCAATGGCATGCTGGGCTAAGTTAGGGTCAAATCCTTTCAAATCATGGTATTCCCATGCAAATAAATCACTGAATTCTTGGCATAATGAATCAAAAGCTTGTTTTTTGGGTTGTGTACATACCTTCCCAAGCTTTAGGAACTTATCCAGGAGTATCTCAACTGGTTGGTAGTGTTCCTCTTTTACTGCCATGCTTGCCTTTTCTCCCTTAAGCTGATCATAAAAGTTAAAAATAGACTCAAGGGTGACTAACCCCTTGGGTAATTTGTTTGTTTTTAACTATAATATCTGATCATTATACTGATAGGAATGTTTTCTCTGATTAGCATTAGAAAACTTAGCCTCTTCCATCAGAAAATTCAAAGTTTGTTTATCACTTTCAAAAATCTGCCAGCTTACCTGGCTATCTGGGACTGAAGGTCTTACAAAGATTTTCACATACTGCTGCATCCCAGTGTTGCTAACTTCTTTAGGAATATAATATTGAGCTCCCATTGCAGCCATCATGTCTGCTTTCTTGTTCTAATTTCTTGGAACAAAGATTAAATTAAAAGCATCAAAAACTTTAATCAGTTCCCAAACTCTATGCTTATACATCTTGAGCACATCATTTTTGTTTTGAATCTGATTAAATATCAACTCACTGTCACCAAAGACTTGCAAACACTTGATGCCCTTCTTTCTGGCCCATTCTGAACCATGAATTGAGGCTTCATATTCTTCTGTATTATTAGTGCAGCTAAATGAAAAGCATATAACAGAGTAATACCTTTGATTTTTTGGTGAAACTAGAAAAACTCCTCCTCCTAGACCAATCTTTCTTCTAGCACCATCAAAGAACAGTTTCCATAGGTCATTATTTTGTTGTTCTGGATCTTCTTTCTTCATCAAATTTGGGATCACTGTATTCTTCTCATGAATGATGTACATCCCTATGCCAGACACTTTCATGTTCTAAAAGGATCATCTTCTAGGTTCTCTTCTACCCACTCATCCAAGACAATATATGGGATACTCTCAGTAGTGGTCTCTGGTTCTGAAACAACAAGCTCTGACTCATGAAATATCAGGCTGGCATTGATGGGGCTAGGTGTATAAGGTTCTACATGGTCTTTTGAAAAGACTTATAATTTAATTCTAACCCTTGCACCATACCTAGTTCTGAAATATAGATGAGACCAATCTGAGGAGATTTACCCACCCAACTTGGTTGTAAAATCTTTGCTAAGGCAAATGAAAAAGTAGGGTGGTAGGTCAATAACATAGATATCTTGGGGAATTGAAAAGTTGGGACACTCATGCAAGGTGAGGCTTAGTTTCTTTATCACTCTAATGGTACTGACTGATGACCCATCTAATTGGACAAAAGGCCTATCTAGAGGCTCATAAGATAACCCTAAGGTGTCTTCTAATTTCTTAGGTATAACCAAGCTGCTTTCTCCTAAGTCAATCATATAGTTATGTACCAAAAAATTTCCAATAACAAGAGTGACATAGAAGAGAGGAGTCTTGACTTGTGAAGTTTTTTGTTTATTTTTGGGCTTTATGCTATCTTTTGCATTATGTTTCTTCTGAGACACATCAACCATTAAAATCCTAGGTTTCTCTACAACATCCTTATCAGTCAAACCAATCTTAGATAAAGCATCTAACATCAATTCTTTTTTCCTAGGAATAGCTAAATTATATAGCATGGGTACACTTATAGAAGTTTTCTTCATTTGCTCAACAATATTGAAGGAACCCAAGCTTACCTTTGGTTGTCCCTTTCCTAAAACACCTTATGATTGTGTTGGTGTAGGTTCTACCACTACTTTCACCGGCTCCTTATTTTGTATAGATTGTCCTCAAGGCAAGATATGAGCAAGCTCAAGTTGAGAAACCACCACTGGGGGTTGTTGACTATTTGAAACTGGTTGTTCCACCTCCATAGCCATCTTATTATATATTGTATTGGTTAAAACTAGAGTATAATTCTGGTTGGTTTTGGGGAAAGAGTTGACCCCATAGAACTCTTAGCTCTGCCAGTTCATGAGAGCCACATTAGTTTCACTATGCTCACTTGGGCCAGCTAACTGATTATGCTGCATTTGAGGCTCTTGTGGTACTTCTGGCTATGCCATAACATTTTTTTGTGCCACAAGGGTTTGACCAATCCATTGGAAAAAACTCCATGAATGTGTTGTTGGTTTCATGGGCAATTCCGCTCATAATCCTGGGCCATATTGTTATGTGCTACATGAACAAGTTCTCTAGAAGCGCTAGGAGTATTTGGATTATAGGGCTAGTTCTTTGGTTATAATTACTTGCTTGGCCTTGCTATCCTAAATGGTAAGGAGGTCTACTCTATTGGTATGGGGCCTGATATGGAGCTTGGTAAGGTTGTTGGTAGGGTTGTTGATGAGGCTAAAACTGATGCAATTTAAGACTAACCAGCTCATTAGTAACACTTTGCAAGGTCTTTTTGATCTCATTCATCCCTTGGGACTGGTCTACAACTGGAGTTGGGATAGGTGGAATAGAGGCCAATGCCGGGATTTATTCAGGAATAGGTTGCAACTCTAGAAAGATAGGAATTGGAGGCCTTGGGGATAATTTCCCCACTTGAATGAGGCTATTCTCTGCCTTTATGGCAATATCAAAGGTTGTTGGTAAGTTATCCCCTCCCATAGAATGGATCATTACAAAAATATCACTATTAAGGGACCTCAAATAATATAGGAAAGCATGCTGGTTTGAGGGCATGACTGCTACAGGGATTCTTTTCCATGTTCTCTAGAACCTAAAATTGAAGTACATCCTATGCTCCTAAGGTGACCTCTTTATGGTAGTCAGATGTTCCACTAGAAAAAGATGGTCATACTTATCTTCAAATTGGGCAGTAAGGGAAGCACCTAGATCATCCTAGGTTGAAATAGAGTTAACCACTAGACCCCTAAACCATTGCAAGGATTTACCTTTGAATGATGTTACCAATGACCTAACAACAACATCATCATGAGTGATGTGGTAAAGACCAAAGAGGGATGCAACATATCTTATATGCTCTATGGATAAGGTTTGATCTTCTCCTATAAAAACTGATAAAATTTTAAGGGATCCCATAGGTATGTCATTATGTTGTTGCAAATTGAGAGGGCTACCTTGGTTAAAAGCCACAAAAATCTGATTTTTGGCCATAGGTGGGTTTGGGAGAACTTGAACTTGTAGGGGCACTTGAGGTAATACAAGGAGTGGTGGGATAACATAACTACCTGAAGGGATATAACTGGAAATAGTAGGTTGAAATGCACTAGGTTGGGGTTGAGTGCTCTTGGCTGTCTTTTCTCTTTTCTTGGATGAAGGTAGCTCTCTATAGTCGAAAGGATTCTTACTTTGCCTAGTTGGTATCCCGTTCATGTGCTAACAGGATTGATCTTCATAAACAAGAGTAGACTCGCCAAGTATGATACTTCATAAATCACAATAAGAACATATTTAATTCCCATACCAAACACCAACTCATATGAAATCTTCTAGAATAGTGATTCAAAATTCTCTCCTACTGGGTATGCCAAAAACTCTCGTCACTAAGGATTGCACCTTAAAGATCTAAGTGTTGAACTGAGAAATATTGTGAAACATGGGAATACTTCTAGGTTGTGGGGAACCTATAATGGAAGTATACCTTCGGATTAAGGGCTCGATTCCCCTTGAATCACCTTAAAATTAAACTATAACTTTTGGAGGAAAGGGAGACAGAGTGCATGAATTGAAAACTAGACCTAAAACCTAGGTGATTCACCAAAACTTTGAAGATCTATAGATTGTAAAAGATGCTCACAATATGACTTAAACACAATTTGGAATTCATAGATTTTTCCTACTTATATTATTTATTTTAGGAATAACAAGGTGCAGATAGTCAATGAGAAGGAAATGAATGAATTTCACACATTCAAAGGCCTATGAGAGCACACAAATCAAAATTTAGACAATAACATGTGTTTTCTAAATATCAAACGAACAATATACCAAGGTAAAGGATTAACTTGAATCACAATAATCATTGGCCAAAACCCATTAAAAAATCTATAAGACAATAGGAAAAAGATGATCACTGTTATGTATTCAACCAAAAGGAGCTGGAAAATAAACTATTTCTCAAAGATACAAGCATTCAAATCTTAGAGTGAGAGAGAATGAAAGAACTATCTATCACAAAAAAGAGAAGGGTATAAATAGGTAAAGAACCCCTAAATCTACATTTCCAAAGATTATGGAAATCATCACGTCTAATTCCACCAAATTTGGAACTGGATGCAGGGATATATCTGGAAATGTGCAATTTGTAGGCTCAACAACATTTTGCCCAAATCTGAATATCAGGCTCCTAGATTTGTTGGGGTAGGTGAGGAAAATTTCAAAATCATGCCTTAACCATCATTCTTTCACCAAATTGAATCTATCTCACCCCTTAATCATGCTTTGACAAATGATATTTGCCCAAAATGACTTATAATTGCATCACTAGGCAAATATTTAAAATAAAGAATGTGCATGATTTACGTTAAGTCAATATAAGACTCTTTAAATATCAGTCATATCCTAAAAATATCAAAATATAATGACCCCTAGGTGGAGAATATTATATTAATTTACTCTTGCCCCTAAAATATCATTAAAAAATTAACATATTTCTCCCCTAGGAAAGGTTTAAAAACCACTCTCTAAATAAAACCCCACCTTTTTATGTTATAAAAACATATTTCGAAGGCTTTATTATAATAACATTACAATAACCCCACCCTTGATTTTTCACTTACCATAGTTTTAAAAAATAAAACATGACCAAAAGAAAAAGCCATAAAACATATGGTTTTCCACTCTTCATCAAAATGCAAGGAAAGAACATGGATTCTGTGCCCTAGCTTTTGGTTGAAAATGGAAGGAAGCATGAAATTTGGAAAGTTTCTAGCTATTGGATCAATTTGTTTGGTTTTTCCAGAGTTTGAAAGCAATATGAATCCACGGAAAGCTATTCATTCATTACATCTTGATTTTTTATGAAGATGAAGTCTTTTCTCTGCATGATTTCTCCTTCATCGAGCTTCTCCATTCTGCATTTTTGCATTATTGATGGGGCTTTACTGCTTTGAATGTTGATCATGATTTTCATTTGTTGTTCTGATATTGTAGGCTATAGACATTTCCATGTTTTAAGAACATTACTGTTATACTATTTCCATTGTTGCTAAAAAAAATGTGGTAGATAGGGCATCATGGTTTTGTCTTGCAATGTATATTTTGAATCCATAAAAGATGGTTTTTTCGTATAGAAATGTTGTATATGGAAGTACATAAGCTATTTTAATGTTGTTACCTTGGATATTTTCTCATTCCTCTCTATCATTTATGCAGATTTTGGTTTAAAAATATCTATTTTTTCTTTCCATAAAATAGGGCGTTTTAAATTACCTTACTCTTCTGATAGAAAGAAATGCTTTAAAACATGCTCCCCTGTGCTTGTATCTTCATTTCCAATCCACAGATAGTGGCATTTTATATTACCTTTCTATTTTGTACATGTAATGGCATCATTCTAGAAGTTACATTGTTATTTTACTCCATGGCGTGGGCTTCATGCTTGTTGTCCTCTCATTGTGAATGCATTAACTCTATTTTTCCTTTATATATGATGGTGGTTTTGTATTATAATGCTGCCTATGTACTAGAAATACATTAAAAACATGTTTCTCCTTGCTTGGATGTACATTTTTAATCCACAGAAAGTGGTGTTTTGCTATTTTCATTTCTTGTTTACTTGTTTTTGGATTCATTTTGTTTATACCTTTGAATGCCATCATTTGGCTCAACAGGAAGCGTCAGAATGAGGCTATAATGCTTCCCATGCTTGATCAAAACACTTGTTATATTCACCCACCTTGCTGCTATCTTGTTGAGGCCATGAGCTTATGACTGTACTTTGTAATTCTTTAATATGTTTACCTCTTTTGCATCCACAGATTGAAGTGCCATGATGTTAGCATGTTGTTCATGGATGCAACTTGTAATGTTGTGGCTCCATTATTGCTCTTATGTTTTGTTCATGGGTGCATAAGGCTCCTTTAATGTTGTTTTTTTAACACTTCAATCCCCATACATCATTTCTGTCTTAACATTGCTGTTAGATGCATTTTAAACATGCATATCATCTTTGTTCATGTACAACCAATAGTGATGCTAACTTCTGAAACTTACATATTATTTTTATTTCTTGTTTACACATGATATGTGTGCATAGAATTACAGATTCATATACAAAACATCATACCTCTTGCTTCCCTGAACTTTGGAGGTGCATGCATCATTGTTGTATTTTGTGTATCCAACTGTTAAGAACCACCATGTTATGCTGAATTTTTAGAATGTGTCACATGTATCATGCATTTCTTGTGTCTTCATACACCATTGATGCACCCTTGTCTTGAGTATTCTGAATTCTGCATGGTTACTAGTGTTTCATTATATTTTCTCCTTCTAGATCAGTGCTCCTCCTTGGGACTATGAGGATAATCCAAAACTTTGTTTTGATAGAGCCTTGGATAACCCTCATTATTTCAATGTAGAGGACTAAGAGGGCTTGACACTTGATCATGGGTGTTTCTACTCTATCAATGTAGACTCTATTAAGAAGATTTGAGGGCTTCCTGACAGTGTGCACATTACAGAGCAACACCATCCATTGTTTTTTCTACAGAGTCTTCATCTTCATAAGTGTTCTTCCCCATGCACAGTTGTTCTTTAAAGGTGGCTTGTAATGGCTACCCTTAAAGACTTCTTGTGCATGAGTGAGGGAATTTATCACATATAAATGTAATAAAACAACTTCTTCTATACCTTCACATGGAATAAACATATTAGGAAAACATGGTATCCTTCTTTCCTCTGCAAAATTATTGTGAGCATTGTCTCCTTCTTTTGATGTATGTCTGATTCCATGCATGCATGATTGTAAGTGGATGTATATAGCAACTTATCATGCATTTCTTAGATCCATTGGATCTAACCCCATTTCCTCTTTTTCTTGTAGGTTCTGGATCTAATTAGCACATTGGAGTCACACCTAGGTCAACACCTCTTTTTTCTTCAGGCAATGTCTGGTAGCCTATTGTTTATGTTCATTTACTTTTGTTCATGTATGTAATTAGCCATAGATTTCTAGGAGTTGGCTATGCTCATGGAATGTGTGAGCTTAGATACATGCTTTATTTCCCTTCTGCACATACTTGTTATTTATGTTCAAACTAAATATGATCCAATGTATATGTCATTTTATTTCCTGGATATCTTAGTTTGATACTTTCCTTTATGTACTTTTCATTTTTCAGCTTTTAGGAAATGAACACAAACTTAATTCACGTCACTAATAATGTGCAAACTAGGTTATTTAGAAAATCACCTAGTAATTAGGATAACAACCTTAACCAATTTAATGAACATAAAATTGGGTAACATCTATATTAGTCGAACATTTGTGGATTATGAGTTAAACTATACGATAATTGAAAGAGCATGTTTGGATATAGTTTTTTGTTTGGAAAATATCATACATTACTTGTTGAGTCACAAAATGATCCTAATAGATAAAAATGATCCATTTAAGTATCTTTTGAGTAAATAAACATTAAGATGGTGACTCAGCAAATGGGTCATGATTCTTAGTGAATTCAACATTGATTACATTGACAAAAAAAAATCAAAGGACAAGCTATGACCGACCAAATGGCTAATGAACCATTACCTTCTAGTCATCCAATGTTGATAGAGTTTCCAAATGAAATAATATTTTCTTTTGAGGAGCATAAACAATGGAAATTACACTTTGACGACTCTAACATAGAAAATAGATCAAAAGTCGACATAGTCTTTATCACTCCCCAAGGAGATTCTATCCCAAGGTCCTACAGACTAAGTTTTGAATGCACCAAATATATAGCAGGATATGAAGCACTAATTATTATGCTTAAAACAATAGTCCACTGGAAGATCTAACAACTTCAATTTTATGAAGATTCTCAATTGATTATCAACCAAGTCAATGGTAGCTATGACACTAAGGATGACAAATTGATTCCTTATAAGTCTTTGGTAGAAGATATGCAGAAACATTTTGAAATGATATTATTTAAGGACATCCAGAGAATCAAGAACAAAGAAGTGGATGCCATGGCTATTAGAGGATCTTTTCTCAACATGCCACTAGATGTGACACATTGTGAATTCATGGTCAAATGAGTTAAGGTCCCTTACTTTGAAGTGCCCAAGTCTAAGGTTGTGTGCAAAATTATTGGTCTCAATTCTCCTTGGTACCAAGATATATTTTCCTACCTAAATATCCAAATCATCTCCAATGATTTATCTCAAAACCAAAAGAAGACCTTGATAAGGAAATCCTCCTGATACATTATAATTGCCAACACACTTTACTAATATAATCTTGATGGAACACCTCCTTAGATGTCTCAACTTGAAAGAATCACAAATGATGATATTAGAAGTACATGAGGGCATTTTTAATGCTCATTCTAGTGGCTTAACCTTATATAAGAAGCTATTAAGAATTGGATGTTATTGGCCTACAATGCAAAAAAATACTTTTCTATTTGTGCAAAAGTGAAGAAAGTGTGAGATACACGGGAACCTCATCTATGCACCTTCTCGGGAGCTACAAACACTAACATCATTGTGGGGTAAAAGTACAAACCTGTGTCACACTTTTATAAAGGAAAAGGACCACAACATGCAAACTGTTCAACTTTAACGACATAAAAGGTGACATTTGTATTTAGAATTTGAGGATGATGTAAACTAAATAAATGTGTAAAAATGGATTAAGTTTATTTCTATAATTTTAAAAAAAAAATTGAACAAGAATGTACATAGTTTTTAAATTTTTGAAGTCCATTTTTCCATTGTTGAAAACTGTTGAAAGTCTGGGGTCTAGTTCCCTCCAAACAAGTATATGCAAATAATCTATTTTTCCCCTCATTTCAAAATATGTTATAGATAAACTGTATAGCTAGTGCAAAAAAGAAGAAAGATTCATTTTCAATGTATATTTTCTCTGTTATAACTGCTCAAAGTTGAACTTATTTGAAATCGACAGTTTTCACCTCTCTCCAAATTTCCCCTATCAAATCTACACCATTTAGAAAAAAAATTACATATTATTGAAGAGGAATCTCTCCTCTAGTGTTAAATATAAATTTTAAATTTTTTTGATATGATTTACTATGTTTTTATTTATTTGAAGCAACATCTTCTCGAATGTTAAAATACCTACTTGTATTTTGAAATTATAATATATTAGATCTAATAAAAATATTATAAACTCTATATGAAAATAATCTTGACTCTGAGCTCTAGAAAAGGGTATTTTTTATATTTTTTAAAAATATCATTAAAAAGAGTAAGGGTTATTGAAACATCAATTTTCTGAAATAATTTTATTTCTTTGGTAATTGGTATAAAACATGCATTTAATAGACATTTC
>MU223090.1:2246675-2279674 GCA_018584345.1 Thuja plicata
ATTATGTAGTGTTTGCAGCCATGGATATTCACGGAAATCAAGGAACAAAGGCATTGGGACATAAGCTCTGGGGAGAGATTTGACTTTTTAAAAGATTATGTACATTTTGCACTTCAGCATTGGGGATTTGATACAAAAGGTCTAACTCTCATATGCCTTTTGAAAATTCTCTTAGTTATTTAATGTTTTTTTAATGATCTGCACCAACTAGGTGATTAGAAGCAGCAAGAAGTGAGTGCCTGACCATATAGTAATTGCCTAAAAGAGGAACAAGAAAAGACAATTCAACAGTTTGATGTCCAATTGCTGCATTACAAATTCTACTCCACTTTTCCAATACTTCAGTTATTTGATGAAACTCATGCAACCGTGATTCTTATGCCTATTTGAGATTGGTTTATTGATTAAGCTAGATGATAGTAGCATATAATTATATTTTTCTGTCATAAACAGGGTGTTTGAAAATTACAGAAGCTTAAATTTATGTGGAAATAACATATAAGATCAAGTTTAGAATAAAGTACAGGAGATATGATGATTTAGTTATCCTGGGAACTTTTAAACTAGAGAAATGAAGAAAATATTGCTTACTCCCAATCCACCAATTACAGGCGTGGAAACGACCCGTCATTTTCTATTGGAGTGGCTTAGATATTCATGTAGGTACATACCATTGGGTTTCCTAGATATTGTACCACAATGAATAAACTGGAGGCCTCCAAGCTATTTTGGAAGGAATGATCTTGAAACGTTGATGGCTTCAGAGAGTGCAGCTGATTGGGTAAGTTTTAGTAATATAATTATATATTTTTAGGGTATGAATCTTTGACTAAGAAGAGGGGATGCAAAATTTAGAATTATACAGTAACCTTGTATATCCTTTTTCCATGATACATCAGGTCCGTATTTCTGAGATGTTGCTAGGGCCTGCTCCAGCAGGTTTTACTTTTACACCAAAACACAAGTCAAATGCATATGACAATACAGATAATGGATAATGGCAGTAGCTTGTTGGTCTCATTATATCAGAACCGACCTTGAGCATTCTTTCAAGGCCCATATGAATTTGAACTGTAGGAGCACTAAAAGGTGCAAATTTAATAGCTGTTAACTATTTACTATATTTGTCTGATGAGGCCATAAAAGTGGCTAAGCTTATTCATTTATTTCCCCTCTATATGGCTTATTGATCTATATTCATAATAGGGGGTGTTGATGAGATTCTTCAATCAATAATAGAAAGAATTTGTGGAACACAGCCAAACTTAACTTTATATGTTTATTGATTTATGGTAATGGCAGTCCTTATTACAGTCCAAGGT
This sequence comes from Thuja plicata, assembly GCA_018584345.1. Lineage (NCBI taxonomy): Eukaryota > Viridiplantae > Streptophyta > Pinopsida > Cupressales > Cupressaceae > Thuja > Thuja plicata. Next base: position 2,247,998 of record MU223090.1, read on the forward strand.
GCACCAGAGAGAATCTGGAACATTAACAAAAGCCCTTAAAGCTAGAGATGCTTGTGAATTCATTAATTGTGGAATTTTGGTTAAAAGTTTTTATGTTTGTACAATTGATTAATTATTATTTCTTGGGCTAGAGATACTATATTGTGGAAAAAAATATGTTTAAATGCTATTGTAAACACCATGATTCTTCACTCCATCTAGCTGTTTCTCAGAGGACAATTGGTTTAGGGTTTCAGAGGCCTCGTGCGCATGGCTTGCAACGTGATTAGGATAGGGGTATGTCCTCTTGGCCACATGGATGTTGGCCCTTCAATCAAATATTTTAGACAAGTTTCCAGACTAAGCAGGGGGAGCGTAAATGGAAATCAGGGTTTGGTTATGGTTTGGGTGCTACTAGATCAGGAACATTGGAAAGGAATGGAAGGGGTTGGGAGAACTTTAGACAGAACGCTCCCAATAACAAGAGGTCTTCCCAGCCAGAGAAATTTCAACTTCGAGATGATTGTTCATAAATTTTGGAGGCCGAAGTCCCAGCAAGTTGAAGCAACTTGCTCCCAGCGCACACATTACCAATCTCTTGTTAACTACTCAAAATCTCATCTGGAAAGTGCATCAAACCATATTTTTTATATCTACCAGGTAAGATAATTGGGGAAACTTTTTCTCTAATTATATCTCCTAAATAATTTGACAGATGGAGATTTCTCCTTAATAATTTTTCCTTTCGAATATATTAGCTGATTATGCTCATAAATTGGTTGCAGACTTTGAAAGATTTTGAGGAGTGTCTTTCTGGATCCGACAGGCAAAACATAGGTCAACCTGTCCCAAGTAATATTGTTGAGTGCATCAACAAAATACGTGTTACCTTTACATCTTTGATGTCTAATGATTTACATGCTCATATTGCTTTAGCTGCACTATCTGAACCATTGAGGATCATGAATGATCTAATGTTTACACACCAGGTTCACATTCCTCCTCAAAGTTGTTTTTTTAAAGACATCAAATGATTTCTCATTCTTAGGAGATGGTCAGATAATGGACATATATATTAATTTTGGAAGTATAAATAATGTCTGATATCTTCCTGAAGAAAGATATGAAACGGGTAAAGACAATCTTGTCAAGACTTTGTTCAGTACCCCAGTAGATATAACTTACAAGCATGTTGTGTAGTCACAACGATCTTTCAGCACAAAATTAATGTTTTTGCATGCCATTTTTTTTTTAATTCTATCTTGAATCCGTCACAATTGTGACGTTTACCTCTAGAATTATGATGGGGTCGCTGTATTGGCGACACCCAAAAACCATCGCAGTTGCTTGGGTGTTCATCGCCATTGTGACGTTTACCTCCAGAATTACGATGGGGTCGCTGTATTGGTGATTCCCAAAAACTATCGCAGTTTCTTGGGTGTTCATCGCCATTGCAATGTTTATCTCCAAAATTACGACGGGGTCGCTGTATTGGCGACGCCCAAAAACTGTCGCAGTTTGCTTGGGTGTCCGTCGCAATTGTGACGTATACACATATAATTATGATGGATTTCCTGTATTGGTGATGCCCCAAATGTCAGGGTTGATAGGGCTACATAGCAAAGGATTGAAGTCGTAATTGCGATTGAAAAGGAAAGACGTTGTATTTTGCGACTAAAAAAAGTGACGTCTATTCCTATTGCAATTGAGACACATGGCTGTCCCAATTGCGACACATAGCCGTTGCAAATTGACCCCAAATGTATTAGTGTCTTGAAACGTGACACAAATTTGTGCTTTTACCCTGACATGTACCTTTTCACAATGGGGCTTCAACCTACTTGAAAATACTCATCACTTATCCTCTGATGGTCATAAGTACATTATCACAACTACTGAGTATTTTATCAAGTGGGTTCAAGCAATTTCAATGACCTACACCACTAGAAACCATTTTTCCAAGTTGGTATGGTGCTGCATAGACCATCATTATAGATCATGGCTCCCTCTTCAAAAATAATCAAGCATATGAGCTCTACAAAAAATTCCACATCCACCACACTATGCTTCACTCTACTTTCCCCAAGGTAACGGCCAGGCTGAGACTATAAATAAAACCATTAAAAATATTGAAAAATAAAGTCAATCAAGTTGGTCAAGTTTAGCACCTTCAACTTAGCCCCACCTTATGGGCATACCACACTAGTTTATGTACTCCCATAATAGACACCCCATATTCACTAGTATATGATATTTAAGCTATCTTTCCAATAGAGGTTGAGCTCTCATCATTGCACATATCACTTTAGCACATCATTTCATATGAGGATCATAAAGTATCTCAACTACAGGAGTTAGAGTTTCTCGATGAAGAGAGACAAAATGCAATAACACATTTCCAAGCATATCAACAACATCTCAGGAGAAGCTACAACAAAGGTCATTCCTACAGCTTTTGAAGTTGGTAACCTAGTCCTAATGGAAAATTAGAAAAATCAAATAGAAAGAGAAAAACAAGAAAAATTTGAACCAAATTGGCGGGGTCCTTATATCATCACAACAGTCTATGGGTCTAGAGCATATCAGATATCCACATAAGAGGGCCAACCTCTACTAGACCCCATCAAAAACTTGCATCTTCATGAGTACTATTAATAACTATCAAAGTAGACCCATTTCAAAAATGCAATAAATCAAACAAATAGAAACAGAAAAAAAATTGGTTACCTTGGAAAAAACCTGGTAATCAGGCATTTTTGATGACACAAAAATGGAAATACAAGAGAAATATTTTTTTCCTATAGTGAAAACCACTTCGGTGGTGCCTTGGGAAAGTACATTGGTGAAAACTGAACAATATAGCACCATTTGTAGAGATCATTTCTCTACCATCTATCATGACTCCAACCTATTATCACTTGTCATTCCACCCCATTTTCTACAATAAAATCTGTCAGGGCTTAAATTTTGTCAATTGTCTATGTCCCATTATCTCATATTTGGCACAAAGTCATTCCACCATGGCTATTTTGCATTAAATTTCTCATTATATTATGACTTGGGGAATCATAATTTTATGAACCACTAAGCTCTGAAAATCCCTAAAATTTGTAAAAATTTCTATAAAATCCCTAAAAATTAAAAAATGTCTGAAAACATGTAATTTTTTTAAAAAGATCTTCAAAATGTTCAAAAACATCAAAAATCACCCTGAGAAAATTTCAAACACATTTACAAAAAGTCCTAAAAAAATTGTAATCAGACAGAACAAAAATTTAGAGAACCAAGAAAATTTTGTGATAAATCTTCATTGAGTATTAATTAAATTCTTTGCATTTTGAAACAGGCATTGAACGATGTCATGCAATAAGTCTGAGCTTCGGTGAAACTGAGTAAAAATATTTAAACTTATTAGTAGGTCCTCAGTCAAATTGATCACATTGTCTTATCTATCAACATAATCCCATAGCACAGTCTTTTGTCAAGATAATCATGTTATTTTAGACAAGGAATGGAACAATCAAAACTAGATGGAGCAGTCTTATAATGGGTACCTTATACTTCATCTCATAGCATCAGCAAAATATTAAACCTTAATGTGCAAAACTACTACCAAAATACATACACATAATCAGTACAGTTGCTCACTTGTTATGTCGAGTTGGTCTTATTATGTCTTGATATTTGCAAGTCAAGTTATTACGCATATCCATGATTCCATTAAGATATTAGAGGTTCTAGTATGGATCATGAATTATCTTTTTGTCTCTTGTTTGAGGGTTGTTGGCTGTGAAATATTAAAAGAGCATTTTGGGTGTATGTGGCAAGAACCTTCACATCCACATGCGATATCTAATTGCAAGGCTTGCAATAGATAATTTGGTTGTGATGCCCCTCACATACCTCAACTCTTAATGCCATAACTAGATGGATTGGCCCATATTCCTTGTTTGTTCAAAGTGCTTTTTACAATGCAAAAGTATAGTTGTACCTAGATCATTAATATCTAGGTATGATGGTATCCAATTTTTCTATAAAAAAAAGTGTCTCAATCATGAAATAAATTGCCCAAATAAGTTTGAAATCAAATTTGGTTAAGAAATAAATCTAGGTTTCAATCAAGATTCATTCTTATGATCTCTCATTATCTCACATTTTCTCTCATTTTCTTTCCTATCACTACTAACAATTCTCTTTGTCATTCCTAACAATATCCTTAAGATAAAGTATCATGATACAACAAAAAAATACACATCCTTTATGTTAGTTTGCATACATCAAAGATCATATAATATACATCATAATGTATTCATCCATCATATAAAATCAAATAAAATTTGATAGGGAGGCTCTTCTACCAAGTCAACTTGACTCACTCCTAGGTCTCTCTTCTAGACCCACTAGGGTTTATTCCTCCACCCTAACCTAGGGATTGAACACTTGTTTCCCTTCCCCCTAACTCCAAGGGCCTCTTTACCAACAAATGGATTCACACTTCATTGAACCTACAAAGGTAGATTTCACCAAAGCTTCACAAAACCTTCACAAACACTTCATAGGGAAGGGCTCCCTCTAATTCCATCATTTTAAATCTATTCTTGAATTTATTGGTTCATATTTTTTCCTTTCCTCCATCGAATTAAAAGTTCAAAGGAATAGGACCTGTAATTCCTTGTAGCACTAATCGGGCTCTTAAATCTCAATAAATCACAAATGACACAAACAAGCCCCCAAAATAATTGATTATTTAAATACCATTTTTGGGAACCTAAAATATTTTTAGGTTCATAGGGTCTCAAGTTAATCGTAGAACACTCCAAACTTTACTGAGACTGTGTCCTTAAAATAGGACTAATAGGGTTTTTTGTGACAAATTCAACAAAAGAGTGGTGATATGGGTTCATCAACCTCCAGAATTGTTTCTAGGGCCTCTTCAATACCTAAATACTACTATCCATTAATTATTTCACACCATTCAATCTCACCTTGCATCTAATCAAATTCTGTTACTTCCTTGCTCCTAGCGAGGCACGGGTAGTCTCACCTAGGGCAAGATGGTAAAATAGAAAAATCTATCTTCAGGACCTGTACAAAAGAGAAAAAAAAAGATATAAAAAATACTCTATTTTCCATCCCCCATGGTCCATAAGGATCTAATGGAGGACGCTCACTGTAGAATCATATTTATAGGCCAGACCCTTACATTGGCAAAGAATAATCTAGTGAGGATTAGTTTCAAAATGAGAACTCAAAACTAAATTAACTACAATACTAAGTACTCACAGAGAAATTTAATAATTACATTAAGCTATACAACACACCAAAACAAATATTTCAATACATCTACAATTCCTTTAAACTAAAACTATGAAAACTGTGAAAGTATAGTGAATTGATACTGCTCTTCTTCTTTGAAAATGTAACTAGAAAAGGTCCAACCTTTGTACAAGTCCATAGAAGTCTTTGAATAGGTCCCTTTGACCTATGAAAACCTTCCAAACTTACATATATCTTCATTTGTGAAAAAATAAACCTTTTAGCAAATGTTGTCGAGCAACATTTTTCATCTATTGCATTTTTTTCTCATCCAATTCTTTAATGCTATGAATGGGTTCTATAAATTCAAAAACAATGTCTTAAGGATTAATACAATCTAAAAATTTCCACCTAATCATTTTAGTTTTCAATTACATATTTTGTCCCATTTTGGCTCTTGGGACATTACAAAGGTCACTAGGACAAAAATGGACACAACACAACACAAAATTTTACCAAAACATATCAAACCAATCCTAAACCATCCTAAACAATCTTATCAAAACCCAGACCAATTTAAGGCCTTTCAAAAAAAAATTTAGGGTTCAAACCCCTAGGTGGTCCTACACCATGCTTACCCTAAACAAAGAAGTCAAGTTCCATCTAGAGTCAATAGAGAAGGATCTATGCCCACCTTCTTGAAATCAGCTTCTGCAACCCATGTGGCCTCTTCTTTAGGTATATCTTTCTATTTTATCAAGTATTCCATTTATTTTCCATGTTTGTTCTTCTTTTTAATTCTGGGGTCTAGTATCCTCTCTTGTGGCTTGCTGTTGGTTGGTAAGGGTACATCAACTGTAATACTTTCCACCTCATTAGAATCCCTAGTCTACTCTATTAGTGGACCCTTGTATTTAGCTAAGTCCTAAACATTCAATACTGATGAGATTTCCAATTCTGGAGGTAGGTAAATTTTGTAAGCATTTTCTCCATACTTTGCTAGGATTTTTCATGGTCCTATCATTCTCATATGTAACTTGGTAGGTATTTCTTTATTCAATTTGGCTTTATTCAAATGTATCAACACTAAATCACCCATTTCAAATTGAAACTCCTTTTTCTTTGCATCCCCTTTGGCTTTCAATCTCTGTGTTGCCTCTGTGAGTGTATGTTTGACTTGTTCATGCACTTCTTTCATTGATTGGGTGAAGTCTTCAGCATGTCCAATTTTCCCCTCCATGCTTCCCAAGTCTCTAAGTTTACAGACACCTCTGGGATAAACTTCATAAACCACTACAAAAGGACTCTTACCAGTTATCCTATTCACATTTTCATTATAGGAAAACTCTACCTATAGTAATAATTTATCCCATACATGTCCATATTCCTTTGTCAAACACATTAGGAGGTTTCCTAAGACCATGTTTATGGCCTCTATTTGGCATCTATCCAGGGGTGATAAGATGACCCAAATGATAGATTAGTTTGTACCCTCTTCCAGAATGTCTTCTAGAAATGTCCCTTGAATTTGACATCTCTGTCTGAGACTATACTAAGGGGAAATCCATGGATTATGACAAGTTGTCTAAAAAAAATTGAGCTATGTATTTTTCATCATGTGTATTTTTATATGGAATAAAATTGCTCACCTTACTAGACCTATCAACAACTACAAAGATACTATCCATTCCAGTGCTTGTCCTTGGTAGTCCAACAGTGAGGTCCATGTAGATACATTCCCATGGCCTATTGGGGATGGGTAGTGGTTGATATAAGATTTTATTGGAAGAAATACCTTTAGCTTTCTTACACAACATAAATTGTTCTGCATACTTCCTCACATCTCTCTGCATCCTAGGCTAGTAGTAGAATCTCTGAACTAACTCAAGTGTCTTATTGAGACCAAAATTACCACTAACACTACCATTATTCTTTTATTGTATAAGATTGTCTCTCATAGATCCCTTGGGAACACACAACTATCCTCCAAAACAACCCATTTTGCAATTTTTAATCTACAAACTGACCATGAAAGTGATTTTTGAACTCCGTGCATACCTTCTAGGCCTCTAAGAAGTCTTCATCTTCTTTGTAAAGATCCTTAAAGATTTCCACTCCAATACTCTGCAACTGTAGTTCTTGAATAGTGAGTATCATTCGGCTCAATACATCAACAACCTTGTTCATCTATCCCTTTTTATGCTTTAAGGTTAAGGTATAGGCTTGCAAGAACTTCATACACCTAAGATTCCTATTTCTTATCTTCTCTTGGGTGTTGATGTAACTCAGTGCTTGATTATCAGTGAACACTAAAAACTCTTTGGGTAGGAGATAATGTCTCCATTTCCTAAGGGCTTGAACTAGTGCATAGATTTCTAGGTCATAGGATGAATACCTCTTCTTGGCCTCATTTAAATTTTCACTCTAAAAAGCTACTGGTCTACCCTCTTGGTTTAAAACATCTCTCACTAAGCTATACTACTAGCATCACACTCCAAGGTGAACAATCTATCAAAACTTGGTAATACAACAATAGGTTGGGTGGATACTTTTTTTTTCAACATCTCAAAACCCTTATTGGCTTCTCCAATTCACCTAAACTTATTCTTCAACCCACCCCTTATAGTATAAAAGTAGAGCACAAATGGCACTAAAACCCCTAATGAAATTCCTATAGAATTGGGTAAGCTCATGAAATATTCTTACCTCAGTACTAGATGTGAGAGTAGACCTGTTGAGTATAGCCTAGACCTTTATAGGATCCATCTTTAATGTCCCTTTTGAGACCAAAAATCTAAGATACACCAATTCTTGTTTAAAAAACTCACACTTCTCCAAATTGATGGCTAGCTTCTCCTCTTGCAATCTCTCCAATACAATCTTCAAATGCTCAAGGTGCTCTTCCTTAGTCTTGCTGAAAATTAGGATATCATCAATATAAAATACCACAAACACCCCTATTTAGTCCATTAGTACTTCATTGATAAACCTCATGAATGTGCTAGGGGTATTTCTAAGCTCAAATGGCATGGAAAACCATTCATACATACCTTCTGTAGTCTTGAAGGTTGTTCTCCACTCAACCCCTTCCTTAATCTAGATTTTGTGGTATCCACTCTTTAGATCCAACTTTGTGAAATACTTATCTTGACCAAGACATTCCATTAGTTCCTTAATCCTAAGGATTGGAAACCTATATCTTATTGTAATCCTATTTATTACTCGAGAGTTAGTGCATAGTCTCCACTTACGTCCCTTTTTATTCCAATACCATTGGGACTGCACAAGGACTTATGTTTTTTCACACTAGACCTTGGTCAAGTAGATCTTGAACTTGTTTAGATACCTCCTTATTCTACTCAGGTGTCATTTTATAGTTAGCCTTATTAGGAAATGACGCCCCTGGTATAAAGTCAATTTGGTGACTTATGGGTCTCTGTGGTGGGAGGACTGCACGTGATCCATCACTCACAATGTCTTTAAATTGTTCCAAAAGTTGTTGTATCTTCTTAGGTAAGTGTGTTGGTTCATCTGTCTTCTCTTCTTTGGGCTTCATCATGACAACATAACACTCTTCATCTTCTCTTTTAAGATCTTGCAGTAATTCTTTTCCCCCAACTACCAACACATTAGGACTATTCTTCACTCCTTCCTCCACCAAAGACTAAATCTTGTATGTTACCCCATCCTTCTGAAATGATTAGTTCTTCTCCCCATTGTGCATATCTTTCCTATCAAACTGTCATGATCTACCCAATAAGAGATAATAGGCATCCATAGGTAGTACATCACAAAGAATATTTATATTATATCCTTCGATTTTGAATTCAATCTAGGCTTGTTCATTCACTATTACATGTTGTCCTTTGTTAAACCATGTCACTCTGTAAGGATGATCATGTTATATCCTATACAATCCAAATTTGTTCACTGCTTCCTCTGAGATAATGTTATCAGTTGACTAGGAATCAATGATCACCTTACACACTTTGCCAAGGATCTTTTACTTAACCTTGAAAAGTGATCTCCTCTTCTTAGGCTCTTCTCTAAATTGTTCTTTAATTAGAACTCTTCTTTTCATCAAATTCTCCCCCCTCTGAATAAAGATTGATCTTAGGAGACTTAACACTACTGGCATCCTCTTGCAGATAATTATGTCTTCTCTCTGATTGTTAAGATGTTTCTTTTTTAGTACACCTATATGTAGGGTGCCCTAATTGGTGGCAGTTATAACATTTCATGTTTTCAAAAGAGGAGCCTCTGCTAGAACCTCCACCAAATCTTCCTCTACCACCACTGTTAGGACCTCTCCCTCTTCCATTACTACCTTTTCTATTGTTTTCACTGCTCTACTCTGTCATTTTTTCCTCCCCTTGGGGTCTTGATTCATTACCTCTACCACCATAGCTACCTTTGTGACGCATTGAGTCTCTGCATCTTCCTCTTCCTCTACTAGTGGCTTCATACTTCTTCTTTCTCTTCTCTTCAACTTTAAGAGACAATTGGTAACACTTTAGCACTATGGTAGGTGTCAAGATAATTATTTTCTCTTGTATGCTCCATTTTAACCTATTTAAATAACATGCCACTTTTATGCACTCATCTTTTTTCACCTTAGATCTCAGGCACAATTTATAAAACTTCTCTATGTAGGCACTCACCTCTGAATCTCTTTGTCTTAGATTATGCATTTTCTTGTGGAGTTTTATCTCATAATCATCAGGGATGTAGGTGTCCCTAATATTTGAAACCATACCTTTCCAAGTGGATATTTGATTCTTTCCTTCTTTTAGTCTTTCATCTTGCACAAATTTCCACCATTTGAGGGAAGTTCCTCTCAATCTAGTCTTTACCACTTTCACCTTTTGAGCTTCTCTTACATTCTCACACTCTAGGTGGTTCTCTAACCCTTCTATCTACCCCATCACCACCTCTAGCTCCATTTTTCCATTGAACAAAGGTACACCTTATATTTATTTTCCTCCCATAGCCTTTAGATCTTTGAGGAATGGCTCTTCTTGCAAAACATGATTAGGCTCTCACACTGCATCCTCCACTACCACTGACTTTCATTTTCCTTTTTTTATATTTAACCTTCTCACTCACTTCATCTATCTTAGCTTACACTTCATCAAGCTTTCTTTTCATTTCCACTAGTTGTTCTCTTACGAGTTTGTTCTCCTCTTCATGTTCATCAACTTTCTTTTCCAACTCTACATTAGGCACCATTGCTGACTCACACACTGATTCAAGATCACTCATATACCTTCCTAGCCCAAATATTTTAGGCTCTGATACCATTCTAATAGTGAGGCTCTTCTACAAAGTCAACTTTACTCACTCCTAGGTCTCTCTTTTAGACCCACTAGGTTTTATTCCTTAATCCTAACCTAGGGATAGAACACTTGATTCCCTTCCACATACCTCCAAGGGCCTCTCTACCAACAAATAGACTAACACATAACTAAACCTAGAAAGGTAGATTCCACCAAACCTTCACATACACTTTCCAGAGCATGAATCCCTCTAATTCCATCATTGTAACTCCATTCTTCAAGTTCTTGGCTCATAGTTTATCCAATCCTCCACTAAATTCAAAGCTTAAAGAAATAGGGCTAATAATTCCTTATAGCCATAATTAGGCTCTTAGATCCCAATAACTCACAAACCTCACAAAAAAGCCCCCAAATTAATTGTTGAGTCAAATACTCTTTTTGGGAATCCAAAATATTTTTAGGGTTAGAGGATCTCAAGTTGCCCGTACAACACTCTAAACTTCACTGAGACAGTATCCTTAATAATAGGGCTAATATGGATTTTACTAAAAAATTCAACAAAAGAGTGATGATATGGGTTCATCAACCTCCACCACTATTTCTAGGGTCTCTTCAATAGCTAAAGAGAACTCTTCGTTCATTATTTCAAATCGTTCAATCTCACCTTGGATCCAATCGAAGCTTATTACTTCCTTTCTCCTAGCCGAGCATTGGTAGTCTCACCTAGGGAAAGATGGTAAAAATATAAAAATCCATCTTCATGAAATATAAAAAAGGGAAAAAACTATACAAAGACTCTACTTTCCATCCCCCATGGGCCATACAGATCCAATGTAGGATTTTCACTGTAGATTTATATTTACATACCAGACCCTTACACTAGCAGAGAATAGTCCAATGAGGATTGGTTTCAAAATGAGCACTCAAAACTAAATCAAATCCTATACTAAGTACTTGCAGAGAAAGGAAATAATTACATGAATCTATACAACACACCAAAACAAATATTTCAATACATCTACAATGCCTTTAAACTGAAACTGTGAAAACTATGAAAATACAATGAATTTCTATTGTTCTTCTTCTTCTTTGAAGATGTAACCAGAAAAGGTCCAACCTTTGTACAAGTCTGTAGAATTCCCTAAATAGGTCCCTTTGACCTATTAAAACCTTCCAAACCAACATATAACTGCATTTGGGAAAAATCAACTTTTTAGGGATTGTTGTCAAGCAACATTTTGCATCTTTGCATTTTTTTCTCATCCAATGCTTTAACCCTATGAATGGGTTATATAAATTCAAAAATAGTGTCTTAAGGCTTAATACACTCTAAAAATGTCCACCTAGGCATTTTAGTTGTCAATTACATATTTTGTCCCATTTTGGCTCTCGGGACATTACAAAGGTCACTTGGACCAAAATGCACACAACACAACACAAAATTTTATCAAAACATATCAAACCAAGCCTAAACCATCCTAAACAACCTTATTTAAACCCAAGACCACTTGAATGCCTTTAAAAACAAAATTGAGGGTTCAAACCCCTAGGTGCTCATGCACCAATTTGCATACATTAGAGATCATATAGTACACATCATAATGCATTCATCTATCATATAAAAACATATAAAAACACATGTATATCATCTAGTATAGACTCTCATCTAATATGAATCACATCTAGTCATGACATCACATCAAATGCATAAAAATTAAAAAAATGCATGACATCACATCATAATAGGAAATGCATACATAAAGAAGAGCATATCATAAACCATAGAATCCCAAAGACTTCATGTGGATCACATAAAGAATAAAGTAAGATAGATCATAAACATATCATATAGCACTGCCAAAACTACATCAAATCTATAAAAAAATCAAAATGTATCATGGTACAATGTCAAAAGAAGAGCTTGAAAGATTGTAAAATGTATGCAAAAAGTGTCTATCTAGAATAAAATGGAGCTTCCTCCACCCTCTAGTCTAGGGGCCTAGGTGGTACTAAATTATAAGTCCCAGCCTCAGTATGTCCCTAAGGAGAACTTTCCATTGGCTGATTCTTTGCTAGGATGAACCACTACACCACTTCCTTGTGATCTATGTGCTCATTGAGATTGATGAGATGGGGTGTAATAGGGGATCATCTATGCTACTAGCACACAATGCTCATATTTCCCTTGAAAATAATCAATCTCTCTCTACATCACCTAGGTCTACCTAGTTCTCTCTACCCCTACCTAAAGTATATGTCAATGATCTGTTGGGTAGTGCATCCTGTATACTGGCAATAAAGTCCCTAACCTCCATCTCCATGACCCTGGCTCTAGACTCTGATGCTTGTATCTCAGCCCTTGTACTATCCCTATACATATTCATCTCCCTCTCTATCCTCTCTATCCTTCCCCCTCCCAACATACCAGTGACTCTCTACATCCACTACCTTTTACCTACCATTTATCCCAATAACCCTCACCTCTGCTCCATTGACTCTCCTTTCTAGTCCATCATATCTGTCATGTACATATTTGTAGTATTCTTTCAGACTATCTATATCTATAGTATCAATGTCAATTTTAGGACCCACTTCCCTCATAGGTACATCATGCATTGACTCATCAAATCCCCCATAGCTACATCCATCAGACTTGTATCATCACCACCTATAGCCACATCTACCAGATCATTGTCATAACCTCCTATCACCTCCTCCATCCCCTCATTACTATTGGAAGAACCAAATTTACTACTAATGCTTCTAGACTCCTCTGAGCTACTCCAAGTCATGTCCACATATGCCTCCTCCCTCACCTCCTCTAATGCTACCATAGGCGCACCACTATGAGGAATAAATGAGAAGATTCAATAGTAACCCCTATCATCTCCATGTCCTCGTCCCCCATCACTACTATTGTCTCCCCCTCCATCTCTCCCTCATACCTGACCTCCATCTCTGACTCCTCAATGATCACCACCATATGCATCATCATTGGTGCAGTGCACCCATGATAGTCATTGATTTCATGATTTTTTATTTGTAATAACTAGATAGATCCTAGAGATCATCCTATTTTGTTTTGGATCCACTTGTGTGATTAAGGATATCTAAGGAACTCTTATAAGCATTCTGATGCCTTAGTCCAATGGGATCATTATTTTTAGCATTAAGTTGATTTAGGTGTGTTTGATTCTCTAGATGAGTCTTAGCATTAGTTTTATTAGATTCAAGTCATTTTGATCATGTTTTGTCAAGTTGAGAGGTTAGAATCCAAATCAAAAGTCTCCGAGTTGCAAAAAGACAAAAAGTTGCAAAAAGTTGCTCAAGCAACTTCCAAATGTTGCTCGAGAGTTGCAATATGGAAGAACAACATGAACAAAGGAATTTGGATTATTTTGACTTCACATATGATGTGGAGTTAAGTTGTCTCTTCGGACCCAAGTGGTTAGAATTTCTGTTATGATGTTTTGATGCAAAATGAATAGAAGAGGAAGAGATTTTCTAAGCTTTACTGACTGGTACAACCATGTCTGGTGTTGTTCTTTTAAGATGTCTTCATGTTTTAAAGATACTTTGTGTTATGTTAACATTTCAGTTGATTTGGGATTAATTAGTTTAGAGTAGAAGTGTTTTTGAGTTAATTTTCTAAAACTAATCTAGGCAAAGGCTTGTTAGGAGCCCATTTCACAAATGAAGTCCTAACTTATATTTGTACTAGTGAGATTTCTCACTCTTCTATAAAATGCAAGTTAGGATTGTGTATTTATGGATTTATAAAGCTTAGAGTGTGGCTCAAAGGGAAAGACATGTTTGCATCAAGCCCTAGGCTGAATATCTCAATGTATTCAGCTAGGAATGAATGTAACAGTGTTGATATTTTGAAGAATTGAATTTTTGGAGTAAACTGGAGGTAGATTTGAGTTTTTTGGAGTTAGTAGAGAGTATATGAGGCCCTGGACCAATCCCATGCACCCATTTCCTAGCACTTTCTTTGATTTCCAAACCTACTCTAGCCAATTAGGTCTGTGAGCTTTGTAAGAGTTAGGTATTGTAGGAGTGGAGTTGGAACCCAAGGCTTTGGGGATCATCATAACTTCCAAAAGGGTGTCTAAATTTACCCCTAGTTTTCTTAGGTTTGAACATGAAGAAAATTTATGTCCTAAAAACCAGTTTGATAGACCTACAAGGAATTCTAGGATAGTCAAGGTTTGACATATTGTAGAAGTTGTTGGATTATTCTGAGGTTTATTCTCTATCCTTACATCAAAGTAAGGTTTCCCAATCATTATTTGGACTGTGTGAAGCCACTGGTGAAGGTTTCCAGATTATTTGCTTAGAATAGGGCTAGTGTCCCTAAGTCACAATATTGCAGGATATTGGTTGGAGTATTTCTCACCTTGCAAGAGTTGGAAAAGAATTAAATCACCTTTTTTTGGTAGAAGGCATTGTGTCTAAAATGACCAAGGAGTCAGGCCTTGAATAAGTTGCATTTGGGGTGTAGGAAGAAAGAAAGATCCATCACATCACTTCTTGCAGTGTGCTCTGCATTAGGTGGTATCAGAGCTTAGAAAATCTCTTGGGAATAGAAATGGAAGATCAAGTTGATGAAAAGGAAGATGTGGAGATACCTTTGAGGATTACAAATGTGGAGCTAGCTAAAATTGTGAGGGAACAAAAAGCTAAGAACAAGAATATGGAAGCAGATATTAAAAAGTTGAAAATCTCACAGACCAGTAGACCTACTGATGAAGATACTGAATAAGACCAAGAAGAAGAAAGCCCTGAAATTTAAAGGGAAGAGTATCAGAAAAGAAAATAATTCTACATGACTTTGAGAGAGTAGGTAGGAGAGATAAAAAACTAGATTTACCAATGTTTATGGGAAAGATGGACCCTGAGGAGTGTATAGATTGGGTAGAAGCCCTAGAAAACTATTTTAAATGTGAAGACATTCCTTCTCAATAGAGAACCAAGGTTTCCAATTCTAATATGAAGGGACCGATACTAAGCTAGTTGAATTTATTACAAAGGGAGAGAGTGGAAAAAGAGGAGTCAATAACCACAAGGAAGAAGATGCTTAGGGAGATCAAAAACCAATTTGTCCCAAATGATTATGAGGTAAATTTGCATAAGAAGTTACACAATTTGAAGCAAAAAGATCTTGATATAGGATCCTATATTGACGAATTTCACAAAATCACAATGAAGGCCAAGATCCCTGAAAATGACAAACAAAAACTAGCTAGGTGTTTGAATGGACTTAAATATAGTATCCAAGACAAGTTAAGTTTATTTTACCCACAATCTATACACCAATTCTATCAAATGGAAATGAAGATTGAAGAAAAAAAAAGAGAAGAGGAGAGAAGAATAGCAGAGGAAGAGGTAATGGTTTCAAAGGTAGAGGAAGATTCTAAGGAAGGGGGTCCTCACAAAGACCATAGGGAGAATCAAGTCACCAAGAGCCTGACAGAGATCAGAGCCATAGAAGCAATTTCAGAGGGGGTAGAGGAAACAATAGAGGAAAATCAACAGGCAAAAACACCACTGAGTTCATTGGAAAGTGTTTCTCCTGCAACCATATTGGTCACCAATCTTTTATATGCCCAAGAATGGCTAGTACAAGCTTCAACACACCAGGAGGAGATAGGAGAGTACAACTCACTCAAGATGACGAATGCCAAAGTATGATTTCATATCTTACCACTACATCTAGACATGTAGAACCTAAATAAGGAGAGTGCATAATGTTCAATAGGACACTCTTGAAGATGACAATTCCCAAGGAGCCTCCACAAAGGAAGAGTTTATTCAGAACTCATTGCAAGGTACATGGAATTTTTTTTTAAATTATTGTTGATTCTGGTTCTACTAAGAATTTGGTTTCTAATGAGATCATAAGTAAACTTGGTTTAAAAAAAATACCACATCCAAGACCTTATATTGTATCTTGGCTTAATAAGGATCAACAAACCTTGATAGATGAACAATGTTGGGTAGATTTTCAAGTAGGAGAATACAGAGATAAAGTTTTGTGTGAAGTTGTGAGCATGGATGCATGTCATATCCTTCTAGGAAGACCATGGAAATATGATGTTGATTCCCAACATGGGGGTAAGAAAAATGTCTACACATTGACAAAAAATGTGATAAGTTACACCATGACACCTCTCCCTAATTCTGATAAGGACAAAGCCTTAACAAATAGTGTTATCTTAGTAGGAGAAAAGGAATTTTTAAAGTAATTAAGGAGAAAGATACCCCTTGTTTTTATATCATAGTCAAGCCAAAGACAAATCCTAAGGAGATGCCAATAGGTAAACAACCTCAAAGAAATGTTGGTCCAAAGGAAGTGCAAGATTTATTGAACAAATACAAAGGGATAGCTACACACAAAATACCAGACACTTTTCCACCAAAAAGGGATATTAGTCATTGTATAGAACTCATACCTAGTTCTGCATTGCCCAATAAGGATGCTTATAAACTGACCCCAAATAAAAATGTAGAACTTTCAAGACAGATTCAAGGAATAATAAGCATGGATTTTGTGTTGGGTCTTCCAAGGACCAAAACCAGTTATGAAAATGTTTATGTGGTTGTGGACAGATTCTCCAAGATAGCACACTTCTTACCTTGCAAGACTACACATGATGCTTCAATCATTGTAGGGTTACTCTTCAAAGAAATTGTAAGACTCCATAGTTTACCTCTCACCATTGACTCAGACAGAGATCCCAAATTCTTGGGGCATTTCTGGCGTACCCTATGCAAGAGACGTGGAACAAAATTATCCATGTCATCTTCTTATCATCCTTAGTTAGATGGACAGACTGAAGTCATAAATATATTTTTGGGAAATCTACTAAGATTTCTAACAAAGGAGTATGGGGTAGCATGGGATTCAATCCTTGCACAAGAAGAATTCTCCTATAACGATTCTGTCAATAGGAGTTTAGGACTTAGTCCTTTTCACATTGTCTATGGATCACACCCTAGGGGTGTATTGGATCTAAGAGATATTCAGAACCTTGGTCAGAGAAGTTCTCAAGCTGATGAATTTGGAGAAGTCATGGAGAACATGCACCAACAAGTCAAGGAGAGACTTAAACATACCTATGAGAAATAAAAACAAGAAGAATATGTCAAGAGAAGAGATGTCCAATTCAAGGTAGGAGAAATGGTTATTGTTTACCTAAAGAAGGAAAGACTACCTAAAGAATAATACACCAAGCTCATGATGAATAAGATTGGCCCTTTTATAATCTTGAATAAATGTGGCAACAATGCATATAGGATTGAGTTACCTTCCAATGTTTTTTTATCCCCAATATTCAATGAGGTTGATATATATGCCTACAAGGGTCCTATTACTGATGAGTCTATTACAGGTGATCAAGATCTTCAATAGGACAAGGAGCTACAAGAACTAACTCAACCACCTTTGCAAGAAATTGAATGCATTCTAGATAAAAGGATAATAAAAAAAAAAAGGAGATCTACATACTATGAGTATCTAGTAAAATGGAAACACCATTCCTTGGACAATGCTACTTGGATGACTCCTGTAGATATCAAGAAAGTTGGATTCACATTAGAAGATATACCAACTCAAGGGACTTGAGTTCTCTTTTTCTTTGGGAGTATGGTGTAATGTACCCATGACAGTCACTAATTTCATGATTTTATGTTTTTAATAACTGGATAGATCCTAGAGATCATCCTATTTTGTTTTGGATCCACTTGTGTGGTCAAGTATCTCTAAGGCACTCTTATAAGCCTTGTGATGCCTTCGTCCAATGGGATCATTAGTTTTAGCATTAAGTTGATTTAGATGTGTTTGATGCTCTAGACGAGTCTTAGCATTAGTTTTATTAGATTCAAGTCATTTTTTTCATGTTTTGTCAAGTTGATAGGTTAGAATCCAAATCAAAAGTCTTCGAGTTGCAAAAAGATAAAAAGTTGCAAAAGATGTAAAAGTGTTGCTCAAGCAACTTCCAAATGTTTCTCGAGAGTTGAAATATGGAAGACCAACAATCACAAAGGGATTTGGATCATTTTAAATTCACATATGAAGTGGATTTAATTTGTCTCTTTAGACCCAAGTGGTTAGAAGTTTTGTTTTGATGTTCTTATGCAAAATGAATAGAAGATGAAGAGTTTTTCCGAGCTTTACTCACTGGTATGGACATGTCTAGTGTTGTTATTGAAATATAAGTTCATGTTTTGAAGCTACTTTTTGTTATCTTAACATTTAAGTTGATTTGGGATTGATTAGTTTAGAGTAGAAGTGTTTTTGAGTTAATTTTCTAAAACCAGTATGGGAAGAGGCTTCTTAGGAGCCCGTTTCACAAATGAAGTCCTAACTTGCATTTGAATGGTGAAATTTATCACCCTTATGGAAAATACAAGTTAGGAATGTGTATTTATGGATTCCTAAAGCTTAGAGTGTGGCTCGAAGGGCAAGACATGTTTGCATCAAGCCCTAGACTAAATATCTCAATGTATTTAGCCAAGAATGAATGTAACAGTGTTGATATTTTGAAGAATAAATTTTTTGGAATGAACTAGATGTATATTTGAGTTTTTTGGAGTTAGTAGAGAGGATCTGAGGCCCTGTACCAATCCCATGCACCCATTTCCTTGCACTTTCTTTTATTTCCAAACCTAGTCTTGACAATTAGGTTTGTGAGCTTTGTAAGAGTTAAGTTTTACAAGAGTGGAGTTGGAATCCAAGGCTTTGGGGATCATCATAAATTTTAAGAGGGTTTTTGAATCTACCCTTAGTTTTCTTAGGTGTGACCAAGAAGAAAAATTATGTCCTAAAAACTAGTTGGATAGACCTACAAGGAATTCTAGGACAATCAAGGTTTGACATATTGTAGAAGTTGGAGGATCAGTCTAAGGGTTGATTCCCTATCCTTACATCATAAGTAAGGTGTCCCAATCATTATTTGGGTTGTGTGAAGCCACTTGTGAAGGTTTCCAAATTTTGGCTTAGAATAGGTCTAGTGTCCCTAAGTCACAATATTGAAGGATATTGGTTGGTGGATTGCTCACCTTGCAAGAGTTGGAAAAGAATTCAATCCCATTTTTTTGGTAGAATACATTGTTCCAAAAAGGAACAAGGAGTCATACCTTGAATAAGTTACATTTGGGGTGTAGGAAGAGAGAAATGCCCATCACATCACTTCTTGTAGTTTGTTCTGCATTAATCATCACCATCACCATCGCCTCTTCGACTTCACCCTCTATCTCTCCCTCTATCTCTCCCTCTCCCTTTCCCTTTCTCTCCTCAGCCGACATGTTTTTTCCTCCTACCCCACCTCCCATGTATCCTCCTTGGCTGTTTGGATCATCAATGCATATATTAGAATTGGTACACCTAGATCCATATATGGTACATATTTATGTATACCCTACCAGACATCATAATCAGCAGTAGTCCTGTCATGCCCAACATCAAATCTCCATAGTAATCCTAAAAGTGCCAAGATGGTGAATTGTGCCACTGTAGTCTTTATAGGGATGAAAGGTCCCCAGCCTTTGATATCCTTCATGCACCTAATAAATTGTGTTGACTCATTGGGCACTCCCTTCCTCTCACATAACTATCTCAATACCCTATCTAGTAATTATAGCTCAATGATATAGGAATATTGTGCATACCTCCCAATCAAATACCTCTCTAATTGACAATACTACAGATTATCATCCTCCCCATCCCTAATCGGACATCCAATGTGTGTTCTCCATCTAAAATACCATAAAGTATCCAATAAATGTATCCAATAACTGGTGTATTCCACTTGTCTTTGAAAAACTGCCTCATAATAGCAGACGTAGGGTTTTCTAGGCTATATCGCTAGTCTGTGAAAAATCAGAAAAATACATCTCTATGCTCAAATGGACACACCTATAAAAGTGTGACCCTACATCCCTGACTTTTTCATCCATGGTAGGACATGTCATGAATCTGATGATATAGCATGGCTAGAACACATGGTCCCTATGTGTACATTATGCCTCTCTACAATAGCTCATAGAAAATATCCCCTCACTCAACTGGATACCCATGACCTCTCTTATCTGGTACTAAACCCCTGCAACCACTACACAAAGAATTGTGAAGTATAGATCGTATCCTACTATATTCCATCACCATATGATCTCATATCCATGAATGTCCAACTCATTTACCAGTAAATCAAGTAGGTCACACAATGCTTCTCTTGCACTTCAGAATGAGTATGGAACCCTCTCACCATGAATAGGAATCCTCAAGATCCTGTACACATCCTCTAAAGTCACTGTGCACTCCTAAATCTTGAAAATCTCAATGTCGAAAAGGACTTGAAAATGATCCTCTAAATTCCTTTTATACCCCTCCTTACCCACCTTGATAGATGTGCACACCTTTTATTTTTATTATTTATGATGTCTTTCACCTTCTTGAGTCCATAACTTTCATGTATGACCTCTGTTTTTGAATCTATAAATTATGTTGTGATCCTAATCATGATGTCAATGAAACGAACCCTCCATTCCATTTTTTCTCTCCTTTCCTTGATGGGGCATTATAATAACTACTCACTGACACTATTTCATAGAGGCATACCGAGGCATATTTTTACTAATCATTCTTTGAAATAACACTTGAAAACTAATTATATCAAAGAGGGGAAAAATGTAGACACTTTATAATGACCAATTTCTTTAATGCAATAGGTTTTTTAACACTATTATTCAATTATTAAATAATCTTTATTATTGAATTAATTGGCTTCTTTCTATGATATTCTAAATTCAAAATTGTCATTTTTCTATAAATTGCTAATTAAGTGATTATTAATTACTACTTAATTTTTCATCAATAGTTTATCTATAAAGTAATTAATTAATTAAAAAAAATTATTCCATTATTCCATGTTTACTTTATATTTAATTAAATAATTATATTATTTAAATTAATTATTTCCTCTTATTATTATTATTATTATTATTATTATTATTATTATTATTATATTTATATAATAACTAAATCAATTTCCCTCTCATAATTAAATAAAGTCTATTTATTTAATTAACTAATTATTCCACTTATATATAAATAAAGATTAATTTTTTTATTTATATTCCTCACATGTGCAAATAAATAAATAAAATTATTTATTTAATCTTATTTATCTCTCCGATTATGAGTTTGAGTTAACTGCATAATTCTCTCTCCTAATTAATCAATTAAATCAGTTATCTTCTTAATCTATCTGGTCATCTACTCCACTTCCTCAATTAAAGTCTTTAATCAAATCATTTAACTCCCCCATCCTTTCAACACATGGAATCAATTGAGTTCAACTCCTACTCACTCTGAGATCAAATCTTCAATCCATCCTCTTAACAGATCAATCTATTTTGTCAACATGCAATCAATTGAGTTCAACTCTCACTCACTCTTAGTTCAACTCTTCAATAACATCCAATCAACCCACCAATCATGTAATATTTGTTGGAACTATAAAAACATTATAAATAGAGAGATTATTCTCTCAATTTTAAACCTTAATCGCTTGGAATTCTTATGCTGGCACATAGATAAATAATTTTATGAGAGTCCACATTTCATAGAGAAGGAGAATAGAGAAGGAGGACTTTTGGTTTTAATGTTCATGGTTCTCATTTATTTCATTGTTATTTGATGATTATGCATACTATTTATTTACTTCATCTTTCGATATTTGAAATACTAACTACGTAACATATGTCTTTGTGGTTGAGATTTTGATGTTATTGCAGGTTTCTACATATCCTTATTACCTCGGTTATAGGATGAACCTGAGTTTACAAATAAGGAAAAGGTTTTGATCAAAGATACACAAATCTTTCATAAGAGAGAATCCCCAATCAAAACAAACAATTTCTTATAAGAGAAGGATGTCACATGATAAACAAACACCACTATACTAAGGAGAGTAGATTCTTAGAAAGAAAAGGGAGAATAATTTTGATACATGAAATCTTTCCCCCCCAAGTGTGAAGGCAAGGGAAATATAATATAATATATACCCTACGTGATATATCTTTTATAACAAACAACCACTTTCAAGAAAAGATAATTTATAAAAAAGGATGTAAATCTAATGAAAAAGAGAAGATCGTAATGTAAGACAAACAAATTTTATGCAAGAAAGGACATAATATTATAAAAGAGACAATTCAAAAAAGGGATAACGAACACATTGTAAAGGAACAATATATATTCCCTAAAATGGAAGATCATTTACGATAGACATGCCCCTTGAGGCATGAAAAATATTGTTGAGAAAAGATGAAAATAATTCGCGTGAAACAAAGAATCTCATGCCAAAAAATATGTACCACTCAAGCCCACAAAGAAACAATGAAGAGAGGTGGATAATATCACAATATGTCAACTTATTAGACAAATCAATTATACGAGATAAACAATTCTAAGCAAGGAATGACCTATCAAGAAGGAAGCCTAACACATTAGAAAGGAATATCCTAAACAAACAAGTCCAAATATGGAAGAACTCCAAATTATAAAATATTTAAACAACAAAGAGATAATGAATCCTTTGAAAGAAGAAATATATGAGATAGAGAGGCATTGTCCCCCAAGGGGAAGGAAAAGGGAAACAACTTATTAAGCTACTCACAATGTTCATTATGCAAAACAAAGAGCCCTAAATGATGTAAGATGTATAATGGAGAGAAACATAATAGGCGAATAGAGGTGCTAAGGTAAGTATTTGATATCAAGAAAAATCATAAGATCCATGTTGTTAAGGAAAGATAATATCTATCTACCAAATATTTAGAAAATTGTCTAAATTAAATACAATCAGCAAAGGAATGTTTATTACTATGATAAATAATACATAGGAATTAACCATTAATAGGTATTTGATTCTTTTGAAAATGTCTACAAGAAAACAAAATTTTTATGATCATATTTAATTATCCAAAACATTCTTTTAGGTAAAGCCAAATGATCATTCAAAGGAGGTGTGACAACGAATAGTGCTGGTAAAATAATGTCAAGATGAGTTTTGTGTTGTGATGAAGAAGGATAGGGAGAACGAAAACTTATAGCTTGAGGTATAAAACCTAAACCACACCTTGTGACTTGTATAGGAGGACCTATAGAAACCTTAATACCTTTTTCATTCATGCCAATATACCTAATCCATTGTAACCTTGATGGTTAGTAATTTCATATCCTACATTGTAATTGGATTTTAATGTAGACAGTCAAGGAGATTCTTCTTGAGGATTACATTAATGTTTTGTATAAAGAGGAATAGGAGTATAAATATTCTCTTTAGGGAGATTAAGATTCCTATCACTATTCCTATGTTCTTTGGATTGAAAAGATAAGGAAGGTTTATCAAGGTCTTGATGTTTTCTTAATGTTATTATTGGAGAAAAGTCATCAAGAAAATGTTAAACATCAAGATTATAAATAATGCTTTGATAAAAGATAGATTATTTAAGATCATCTAAAGAATTGCATTAACTAGCTTCCTTAAGATTATTCATTAAGGTGGGTTGAGGAAGATAGTATATAGGTCTCACTAGAATAGGATCATTCTGAGATAGATCTCTATCCTAATTATCAATAGGAACCATAGGATTGGGATTAAGAAGGTTTATACTATTGCTATCTTTAGGATCATCCAAACTACCCTTATGTAATCAATATGTTCCAATCATTTTGTTAAAAAATGAATGAGAAAAATATATTAAATATTGATAAAGAACATAAAACATGCCTTGTAAGTAAGGAATATATTTGAAATTCTCATAATTCCATATGAAAGTTCCACCATGAAGGAGTTAAATAACATTAAATTTACTCCATGTGATTGATGAAGAGAAGAAAGAAGAAATGTAAAACCATAAGTTATCACACACTAATCTAGTTTAGAAAACTCTATGGAAGATATACAAAAGGGGATCTAACTCCAAATCAGAAGTGGACATGTCCCGCATCAGGTCCACAAAAATGTAGCGTAGGAAAATAGAAGCAATACAAAGAGACATTAGATTACTTCGCGTTATCGAATTCACATATTCAGAATGAAGATTGTTGATGACAATTATGAAATTGTGTATTGTCATTGATGTTTATAAGTATAGTGATGTTTACAAAAATATCTAATCCTATCCAAGCATAGATAGTGTATGCCATGTTCTCTCAGGCATTGAAGAAGACAAAAGTTATTTTTAGTTCTAACCGAGTTCACTCGGGCATTACAGTGTTAGTTAGACGTTGAAGGATTTCATTGCTAACTGAGTTAAACAGTTAGTGTCAGCCGACTAAAAAATGGTTTATATTTTATGGTTAATTGGTTATATGAAGTGGACAAACTTGAGTTTAATACTTATTTGGAAGGTTATTAAGGCCTAATAGATAAGGCTTATCATATATATATATATATAAGGTCAAGTTTGGATTGAATATGGGGAAGTAAGAAAGTGAGATATGTGTTTATGACATGAAGAGTCAAGGTGAAATAAGATGGGATTCTAATTGAGAATAGAAAATAAAGAGCTGCAATAGAATATCCAATTAGTGAGGATCAAGTAACTAAATCCAGAATAGAGATCTGAATCAACAAAGACAGTTACTCATCAAAACAGGTCAATCCATTGTTACTCTCTAACAATTGTAGAAGTGATCCAAATCTCTTAACAGAGTAGACTTAACAGTATTTTGTAAATCCTCTCACAAGGTAACATTTTTTCACTGAAGTGTTTGGAGACCTCTAAAAAGGCCACTTCTTACAGGGTGATTAAATACTCTAACATGTGATGAACTATAACTGATTGAATGCTTGAATATGTTAAGTTGATAATCACCAAGACACAGAAAGTGAATGCAAGACATTAAATCAGTTAATAAATTGTATTTTCATTGATATCAACTTGATATAATCTGTATGGTCATGCAAATACTACTAAAGAATTCAAAGAATTGATGAATCAAAGGCTATGCTATTAGTAATGTATAAAAGTTATGTATTCACAAAGTGACTATATACACCAACGGAGTGCACATCGACGGTCAGAGGAAACCAATGAGAGAAAAGTCACAGTGTTACCCGACAAGAAAAAGCACAACATTACCAATGAGAAAAGTCATAGTATTATCCGATGGAGTAAAATCATAGTGTAACATGATGGACATAATTACAGTGTTGCCCGATGGATAGAACAGTCAGTTGTCATTAAAGACTAACTGAAGTGTTGACTGACAGAACAAAGAGTTTAGAAACTGACAAAATGGTTAGCTGTCAAGAGATAAATATAGACTTAACTAATACTTATCATTGTTTTAATAAACCAGATAAAGTCAGAGATAAGTAAAGGATTTAAAGCTTCTTTGTCCAGTTGGCAAGAATATCTCTACGAGATAAAACTAGATTTTTTCTTTAAATATAATTGGTGAGAATTGTGGATCACACCAAGATCAAGAAAGCCAAGAAATGGTGAAATCATGTCTATATAAGAGACAAGATAATTCAATATGAATTAGGGGGAGTGACAAGAGAATAGATGCTAAAGAGATTCTGAAGAAGAAAGTCTTCATTCAGACCTGATCAATCAAGCTAAGGAAAGAGGTAAATTCTGCAGACACTGACGAACAGTGATACAACATCACAGAGCAGAACAATGTGGAGAAAAGGTATTGAATTGATAAAATTGATCAGAAAGGTAATGCACTTACAATAGATCTGAAAAATTTGCAATTCAAGTTGTATATGTGAAAAAATCAATTTACTATTTCAGTTTAAAGTCTCTTAACCGAGTAGGACATAAAATTCTTTTCTAATTGAGATACATCCCAAGGAGTATCAAAAAGTTTGATCATACAAAGTAGAATTGGATATGCCCGATACCTATTGACAGGCCAAGTGAGTGTTTGATAAAGTATGGAAGCATTAGATGCTAGATACTAAGTGATAAACTATTCTTTAAATCCTCTAACAAGGTCACACCTAACAGTGTGTTTGTAACCTTTAAAAGGGTTGGCTCTTCACTGAGCTCACTTTAGAAGAGTGAAAATTTGGGGTATTGGTCCCAGTGGTTTTTCCCTTCACAGGGTTTCCATGTTAAAATTCCATGTGTCATGTGTCTATGAGTCATTACATTACTATTTTTCATTTCACATAAGTAATTCTAGATTGATCGGTATACGCTAGTTATATACTGTGTTTCAGTAAATAGAAAGACTAATTATCGGTAAACATACAGTAGAAGGTTTTACAAATAATTCTGACAAGTAGTAATTTGATATAAGTATTTCAAGGCATTCATCTTACAGGATTAAATATAACTAGAGTTATAATTTGTGGTACTAAGTTTTAAGGATCAATTTTTGAGGCCATTGATTCACCCCCCCTCTCAATTACTACTAACAATTAGTATCAGAGCTTGTGTTCTTAGAAGGAAGGTTTCAAGACCTAAGCTAAAGATCACAAGATGAATAGATGAGATGTGCCCAAGTTGAACAAAGACAACTTTTCTTCATGGAAAAGTAGGATAAGATTCCACTTATTAGGTATTGGAAATGATGTTACTCAATACTTAGATACTGAATATGTGTTTCCCATAGGAGCACCCATAATTGAACAAATGAGAGAGAAGCATGAGCACAACTTCATGATGATAGAGCTTGCTTCCTCACTCTCCGATGTTGAATTTGAAGATGTCAAAACATGCACAACTGTAAAGAAGATGTGGGACAAATTGAAGCTTGTACATGGTGGTGACATAAATGTTTTGAGAGCCAAGGCAGAAAGCCTTAGAGGAAAGTTTGATGATCTCAGAATGAAAGAAGGTGAAAACATCACACAATACAACACAAGAATCAAAGAGGTAGTTAATGCTATCTAAGGAGTTGGAGGTGTACTATAAGAAGAGAGAGTGGTAAGTAAAATACTAATAACCTTATTTCCTACTTATGCTATTAGAGTATCTTCCATACAAGAAATGACAAAAGTAGAAAATAAAAATGTTACTCTAGATAGTTTGATTGGAAGATTGATTTCATTTGAGATGAATAACTTTGATAATAGTGTATTACCAAACATAGATTCTGCATTCAAATCTTCTTTAATAATAAGTAAATCAAGTCATAAGCACACTATGAGAAAAGATAGTGATAGTGAAAGTGAAGAAAAATATTTTGATGAAATTGAAGCACTTATGGCTAGAAGAATGCAGAGAGGCAAAGGTAAATACAAAGGTAAATTATCACTTGTGTGTTTTAATTGTAAAGAGATTGGACACTTTGCTTCAAGATGTCCTAACAAAAGAAAAGATGATAGAAGTAATGACAGGTCATTTGAAAAGAAGTTTGACAGAGGTGATAACCAAGATTACAAAAGAAACCAACAATCAGAAAGAAGAGATACCTAAGAATACAAAAACAAAGGAAATAATGCCAGTTACCTAGCTAAATGAAAAGATGAAGATACTGACACTGAATATATTGAAGACATTGAGATGGTGGTTGTGGAAGTAAAAGATGATTCAGATGATGATGAAGAAAGGTATGTAGAAACTGCACTAATATCTAAAGTTAGTAAAAATGATGTTTGGATCATAGATAGTGGCTGCACTCACCATATGACCAGTGAAAAACAAAATTTTGAGACTTTTGAATACTATAATGGTGGTTCAGTAAGAATGGGTAATGACACTCCTTGTCTAGTTGAAGGTAAAGGAACTATAATGTTGAATAACCTGATAAAATGTGAAAATTCTTATTGGGTGAAAGGATTGAATTATAATCTATCGAGTGTTTCTCAACTGAATAATTTAGGACATAGAGTAACATTTGAAAATAAGAAGGCAAAGATATTCAATAAATTTGGAAGTCTGATTGGTACCAGTGAGCAGACAAAAGGTAACTTATTCTATCTAAATGATACTGACACCACTTGCTTAATGGCTATAAATGAAGACATACGGTTATGGCACAAAATATTGTGTCATGTAAACTTTGACAACATGATAAAAATAAGAAAAAATAGAAATGTAAGAGGCTTACCAAAGATGACTAAGCCCGAATATATCATGTGCAAAAATTGTCAAAAAGGTAAGATGAAAAAGTCTAGTTTCAAAAGAAAAACCCATACATCTGATGCCATTCTAGAATTAGTCCATACTGATCTATGTGGACCAATGAGGACAAAGATTTACTATGGAGATAGGTACTTTATTCTCTTTGTTGATGATTAATCTAGAATGATGACAGTCATATTTTTAAAAGATAAATCAGAAGCATTCAAGATGTTTAAATGGTACAAAGCAATGGTAGAAAAATGAAGTGGTAAGGAATTGAAATTCTTAAGATTAGATAGAGGAGGGGAATTTATTTCAGATGAATTCACTAACTTTTGTAATGAGTATGGAATCAAGAGATAGGTCTCTGCACCGAGAACATCACAACAAAATGGAATTGTTGATAGAAGGAACATATACATTGTTGATTGTGCAAGGACACTGATGATAGAGAAAGGCATCACCCAAATCTTCTAGAGGGAATTTTTTAGTACTTATATTTACACATTGAGCATAGTAAAATTAAAGAAAGACACCAAGAAGACACCCTATGAGCTATGGTATGGTTACACACCTAATGTAAGTTACTTCAAGATCTTTGGTAGTCAATGTTATATCTTAAAGGATGATAGAAATGGAAATCTTGACTCCAAAAGTGATGAAGGTATCTTTCTAGGGTATTCCACCAAGAGCAAGGCTTCTAAATGTCTTAATAAAGCCTCTAACAAAATTGTTGAAATTGCAAATGTAAAGATAGATGTATTTGCAGAGAAGAATGAAAAGGAAAACACAAAACAACCAGAGGACTACAATAGTTTTGTTTACAATGAAGAACCTGACACTCTACCCGAGCAACAATGTATAGCTCCCAAGAAATAGATTATTGCACCCAAGCATCAGGCTGCAAATACCAAAAATTGGGATATTGCTCAAGATGATGCACCAAGTGATGGAGATCAAAATGAAGGAAAAAATGATGATCAAGATGAAAGACAAAGAATTGAACCTATACCTGCTAGATATGTCAGAAAAAACCATCCACATAACTAGATCATTGGAGATAAGAAGGACGATATGAAAACCAGAAGTAAGTCTTTAAACACAAGATGTCTTATTTGTGATTTTGAGCCAAAATCTATCAATGCTGCACTAGATAATGATGAATGGATTAGTGCTATGAATGTGGAAATTGAGAAGATTGAGAAAAAAAAGACATGGAAACCTATACCAAGACCAGATGACAAGAATATCATCGGTAACAAATGGATATTCAGAAATAAATTGAATGAGAATGGAGAAGTCACCAGAAACAAAACAAGACTAGTATGCAAGGGATATGCACAAGAAGAAGGGATTGACTATGGAGAAACCTTTGCACCTGTTGATAGGCTAGAAGGAGTGAGAATATTACTTGTTTATGCTTCATTTAAAGGATTCAAGGTATACAAAATGGATGTCAAGTTTGCATTCCAAAATGGAATGCTTGAGGAAGACATATACATTGAGCAACCAGAAGGGTTTGTTGATCCAAACATGAGAAACATGGTATGTAGACTACACAAAGCCTTTTATGGATTGAAACAAGCACCCCGAGCCTAGTATGAAATAATTCTATAAGTATTGGATTTGTGAGAACTAGTGAAAACAATAATCTTTATTTGAAGAAAGATATTGATGCTAATATTTTGATTGCTGAGATATTTGTTGATGACTGTTGGAATTATATTGAGATGATGTACTAAGAGGGGAGGGGTGAATCAATACCTCTAAAAATTTTCTTGGTTAGCCCATTAACCCTTAATCATTAGTTTGTAAATTATCTTATCTAACTATTCATCTTTATTTATGCATATGCAATCATATCATAAATTCTTTAGTAAGTAACCATAATAGAAACATTCATGAATATAGATAACACATAACACAAGATATGATATCATATAAAAATCCTATTAGGAAGTAAAAATTGTGGTGGGGATTGTTACCCACAAGACTTCACTATCTTCAGATAAGAAGGGGTGGATTAAGGCTTACATTTGGTCACTTATGATGACCTACCCTGTTAGGAGTATTACAGTGGAGACCTGTTAAGATCTACTTCATTTGAAGCTTTAGCAAGACTGTTAAGAGATTTGGAAAGAACGGTTAAGTCCACCTTCTACAAAAGGATTTTAGATGTGATGCACTTGTTATAATGCAACTACATAAGTCTTTGATCTGATGATAAATGCAATCTTCAATTACTGATAACAGATCCTATAAAGCTTCATATATATTAGTAATCATCCTTCCATGATTGAATAATACCTTTATCTACTTATCGGTAGACTCTGTGTGTTCCTGATAACTGATGTATTTTGTTTCTAACCTTTGCATGAATTCTACCTTCTGCTCCTTAGATGCTCTTCGCGGCTATCAACAATAATGAATTTATGTTCTCACAATTGAGTTGAACATCTATATATACTAAATTAGACTCAGTTCTTGATTCATGCATCGCAAGTTAACTCTAGATCCAAGGTTTACAACTTGACCTTGATCTTTAGTTAGATATGTTTTAGATCCATTAGGATGCATTAAAACATTTACATAAAGCTTGCTTGACCCTCAAGTTATGATTTAAAACAAATAAAAACTCTATAAATAGAATTACATTGCTTTATCCGTCGTGTAAAAATCAGATCCACAAATTGTGGGTTCTTTAACTAACTGTCAATTCTGATGGTCAGTTTTCTTGGTTGTTGGTGTTCCTTTCTTGAACTTGTCATCGGATATGCCTTTTCTGTTCATGTTAGGTTAGTTTTTAAAAATTTGTCACCGGTGATGCTTGTGGTTGTCGGTGATGCTTGTGGATTCCATACTTAGCATTTTTCTTGTGACCTTTGTATTTTGTCGGGTATGTGTGTTGTTTTCTAGTAATGCTTGTAATATGTCGGTGAAGTTTGTAGTCTGGCGGTAATGCTTTAGTCTGCCAGTGATCTCTATCAATGTTTTTCACTAAGTGTACTAATGGAAAAATAATGTCATCAATCTCCCCCTTTGACATTAGTATCAAAAACATGATATG
>MU223090.1:2282717-2296364 GCA_018584345.1 Thuja plicata
TTGATGCATTCATTTGCTAATCCTATTTTGATTTCATAATCCAACTTTGAAAGCCATGATTTCCTTGGAACTACTACTTGTATGTAAGTGAAATCTGTATCCACCATAAAACATATCTCTTCTCAGTGTTCCTCTATCAGGCTCTCAAGAATTATAGTTCTTTCTTGTAGTATTTCCTTAATGGTTTTGAAATATTCATGCATTACATTGTCAAAATCTATACCAAGTGATTCTATGAATTCACTGATCTAAATGGTAATTGGTCTACTTGTGTCCCATGCAAATTTTCCTATGGAAGGAAAGTATTCTTCAAAATAAAAGAATATACACATTATGAGGGAACCAAACTTACATGTGTCTATCCTTGAAGACCTTATTGTGCACATGTTCTCCTCAAATTGATGTAATAGGATCTCTGTTAGATCCATCTTCTTCCCCTATTTGATAATCTTGTCCACTGTGGTCATTGCAGTACTAGATATGTTGTTCATTCTACTTGCTTGGAAGATTTTGTATCCAATGACAGATGCTCCAAACTTTATCTCTATGTCGGTAATGGTGTTGACCTTTAGTGCCCTTTTAACAGATTTTGCACCAGTTAGTTTTTCAAATTCTGCCAGAGATGGGTGTTTGTGAGCCTATCGCTTATCAGTTGTAGGGTAACCAGTAATTGCATGTATAACATTCTTTGTTATAGCTTTTGGCTTGTTCAGAGATAGAGCCTTGTCATGAAATCTACTAAGAATGATTTTAATCCATTCTGTCTTGAAAACCCTAGGAAAATGCAGTGCATTTGTGAGTCCCTTTACTTCCAAGTGTTTATGCTCTTCTTTGAGCTTTCTAGCATCATTACAAAGTGCCACATAGGCATTATCAAGGTCTAGATCTCCTATCTCCAAGATCTTGCAGTGAATGTAGGACCTTACATCCTCTACTAGCAAAACCCTAGGTGGCATTCAGGAGAATGCTCCAAAATCATCTGGTTGAGAAGCTATTTCAGTGTGTAATATATACTTGGGTTCAGCACATGCTCCTCTATTGACAAGTCTAAAGGGTTTCTTCTTGTCATCCTTAATTTTCTCTACCCTAGAGGTTGATGCCATCATATTTGAAAATTAGGGCTTTTTGAAAAATAAAGATAGTGCTATCAGTGAGGGTATTAACTTACTATTTCTCTATGATTGCCTATGAATCTAAATGCTTCATGTTTGACTTTTGCTGGGTCACTTTCCAATCTACTCTCAAATCACTCTGGTCTGCTCTGCTCTGCTAAAAAATTGTGGGTGCAAAAATGAGCTTACCCATTGGGCTTTTATACCTTTTTGTGCCCTAAGTTATCATAAATGCTTACCAACTCATTGGTTTATGAAGACTGCTTTTGTCTGTAAATACATTCATAATACCATTAGTGTCTATGCAAAGTGTCAGGGTTGCTAGTGGTTTTGGAGACTTCACCGATGCTCGTCGGTGAGGTTGCGATGACAACTTTTGTGATTCAATATTTACTGATATCCATCAGTTTACACTTAGCTTCTGTAATGACCGATACATTCTTGTAAGTAACGCTAACTTTTTTTGTGTGTGTTCACCGATGCATATTGTGCCCAATAACCAATGGTTTCTTTTCAATAGATTAGCAAGTAACAATATATTGCATCTTCATTCATGCCTATATTACAATATGAACTATGTATAATGGAACTGATGCATAGTAAAACTTGCCATAATGTAGTTCCATACTTACTTGTGCAATCTAGTTAGATGTAGTGATGTCACCAAATCCAGTGGATGGGGTGTCACCATTTGTGTTTCTTGTTCAAGCACTTTCAGTGTTTGTGGCTTTTACCCACATCTTGTTTCTCATTCTTTTGATGTCATCAATGGTATTTCCATTGGGATGCGTATTTGTGTTTGTCAGTCGGTCTTTTCAATATTTTATCACATGTCCAACCTTATGACAATGTAAACATGCCATACCTAGATTGGACCATCCTCTTAACCTTCTGGTCCACTTTCTCATACAGTTGGCAGCAATATGACCATACCTTCCACATGTTGTGCAATTTACCCATGTGTTATAGTCTAAAACATATGAGTTACCTACTCTTGCTGGTTTTTAGCTTATATCATTCTCCTTTGGAGTCCATGCCTTGTTATTCTTTTTCCAGCATTCCTTATGTGTATGCCCATTCTTCTTGCATGTAGGACAGTACTTGTCCATATAGGTTTTTCTCTTTGAATTTATCACTTTGGATCTGCACTCATGTGCCTTGTGTCCTTTCTTTTGACATTTATAACAATTACCAATAAAATTATATTGTGCTTGAGAAATACCTTTCATTTTGCTTCTGCAGATGTTTGAGGTGTGGCCTGGTTTTCCACAATGATTGCATGATATTTTCTTGGATCTTGGGGTTGTCAAAGCATTCCTCTGATCTAGTTGATTTGAGGATTCACCATTCTTTTTATACCCTAATCCTGTGTAGTTGTTGACTCTTCTTTGTCCATCAAGAAAATCATCCATCCTTCTATTTCTATCCTCAGCCTTTTTGATCAATTCATTGTGTTGATTCTGGACTTTGATTTCATGCTTCAATTTCTCGTTCTCTTCTCTTAGCTCACCTATGATCTATATTCTTTCAATGAGTTCTATATTTAATTTGTTTGATTCTTGACTCATAAGAACAATATGGTTGGTAACCTCATGGTGATGCTTAGTGAGTCTTAGAATTTCTTATTCTTTCTCTTGTAGTTTCTCTGTAATTTTCCTCCTATCATCAATGGCTAGTGTTCTTTCATTTTCAGCTTTTCTTTCATCATTCATGACATCAATCATTTTTACCATTTGAGTTTCTTGACCAATTTGCAACATCTTGATTTGATCTGTCAGATGTAGATTGATCTCTTGCATACTTGTAATTTCTTTAACTGATGCATCTGAAGCTTTGCTCAATGATGATTTTGTTGTTTCAAAGTACTTTTGTATTTCCATTTCTTTCTAGTCTTTCTCATTCAGCCTCATTGCCATAATCTTTCTTTCATCAAGAAGTTTCCTCATCTTTATATTCGCCTCCTTATACTGCTCATAGTTGATTTGCATTTGTAACTACTCATTATCAATAGTCATGTCTAGTTTGAACTTGTCCATTGCTCTGATCTTTGCTCTCAAGTCTTTAAGCTTTTCAAGAGAGAGACTTAGCTCTGATACCAATTGTTGGAATTATATTAAGATGATGTACTGAGAGGGGAGGGGTGAATCAGTACCTCTAAAACTTTTCTTGGTTAGCCCATTAACCCTTAATCATCATTTTGTAAATTATCTTATCTAACTATTCATCTTTCTTTATGCATATGCAATCATATCATAAATTCTTTAGTATGTAACCATAATAGAAACATTCATGAAAATAGATAACACATAACACAAGATATGATATCGCAGAAAACTCCTGTTGGGAAGTAAAAACTGCGGTGGGGATTGTTACCCACAAGACTTCACTATCTGTGGATAAGAAGGGGCTGTTAAGGCTTACATTTGGTCACTTCTGATGACCTACCCTATTAGGAGTATTATAGTCGAGACCTATTAAGATCTACTTCATTTGAAGCTTTAGAAACACTATTAAGTGTGCACTCTGTTAAGAGATTTTGAAAGAATGGTTAAGTTCACCTTCTACAAAAGGATTTTAGATGTGATGCACTTGTTCACTTGTTAGAATGCAACTACATAAGTCTTTGATCTGATGATAAATGCAATCTTCAATTTATGATAATAGATCCTATAAAGCTTCATACATATTAGTAATTATCCTTCCATGATTAAATAATACCTTTATCTTCTTATCAGTAGCCTCTGTGTGTTCTTGATAATTGATGTATTTTGTTTCTGACCTTTGCATGAATTCTGCCTTCTTCTCCTTAGATGCTCTTCATGACTATCAACAATAATGAATTCATGTTCTCACAATTGAGTTGAACATCTATTTATACTAAATTAGACTCAGTTCTTGATTCATGCATCACAAGTTAACTCTAGATCCAAGGTTTACAACTTGACCTAGATCTTTAGTTAGATATGTTTTAGATCCATTAGGATGCATTAAAACATTTACATAAATATTGCTTGACCCTCAAGTTATGATTTAGAAAAAATAAAAACTCTATAAATAGAATTACATTTCTTTATCCGTCGTGTAAAAATCAGATCCACAATTTGCAGGTTCTTTAACTGACTGTCGGTTCTGACGGTCAGTTTTATTGGTCGTCGGTGTTCCTTTCTTGAACTTGTCATCGAGTATGCCTTTTCTGTTCATGTCAAGTTAGTTCTAAAAACTGTGTTTCCGGTGATGCTTGTGGTCACTGGTGATGCTTGTGGATTCCATACTTAGCATTTTTCTTGTGACCTTTGTATTATGTCAGGTATGTGTGTTGTTTTCCGGTAATGCTTGTAATCTTCCGGTGAAGTTTGTAGTCTGGCGGTAATGCTTTAGTCTACCAGTGATCTCTGTCAATGCTTTTCACTAAGTGTACTAATGGAAAAATAATGTCATCAGATGAAATCATATTTGGAGGCAATGATATGCTATGCAAATCATTTGTAAATGAAATGAGCAAAGATTTTGAGATGTCTATGTTTGGAGAGATCAAGTTATTTCTTGGTATATAGATCATGCAACAAGATGAAGGTACATTTTCATTACATAACCCAAGTACATCAAGGAAGTGCTAAAAATATTCAAGATGGAATATTCCAAGCTAGTTGGAAAACTGATGGAAACTGGATAAATTAGACTTTGTACAGATCAATGATTGGAAAACTCATGTATGTTGCACATACTAGACCAAATATTGCACATGCAGTAGGAATAATTGCAAGGTTTTTTGCTAATCCCAGGGAATCACATATGACTGCTGTGAAAAGAATCCTAAGATATCTGA
This sequence comes from Thuja plicata, assembly GCA_018584345.1. Classification (NCBI taxonomy): domain Eukaryota; kingdom Viridiplantae; phylum Streptophyta; class Pinopsida; order Cupressales; family Cupressaceae; genus Thuja; species Thuja plicata. The sequence continues at coordinate 2,287,656 of MU223090.1, forward strand.
AGAATACCAAGGAATATGGCTTATGGTATAGAAGAGAAGGAAAATTTGAACTTAAGGTATTTATCGATGCTGATTGGGCTAGAAATATTGATGACTGAAAGAGCACAACTAGAGGAGAATTCTTTATGGGTGACAGACTTATCACATGGATCAGCAAGAAGTAGGGATGCATCTCTCAGTCTACTGCAAAATAAAAGTATGTTGCTACTGCTACAAACTTCTCAACTATTGCATGGATCAAATAGTTATTGGAAGGTATGAATATGAAAATTCTTGAGCTAGTAGTTATCTATTTTGATAATACCAGTGCAATAAACATTTCCAAGAATCCAGTCATGCATGCTAAGACAAAGCATCTTGCTATCAAGTATCATTATTTGAGAGAACAAGTTAAAGAAAAGGAGGTGATACTTGATTATGTTCAACCAAAGGAACAATTAGCTAATATCTTCACCAAGCCACTACCCAAGGATGCATTGGAGTACTTGAGAAAGAGACTAGGGGTCAGACCCTTGTCTACTGGTCAGTAAGATGAATAGAAGACTACATCAGCCTACATATTATCAGAATATCATTCATGTTGATGTAAGAAAAGAAATGGACTTCAAAGATAAATCTATACACAATAAGGTATTTATCTACTTTGAGCACCAAAGTTGTTGTATTGTTGATGGATTGGGAAATTCAAGGAGTATGTTATGGATAGAAAAGACTGTTTGGCATTACTGTCAAATATTTGTTTGGCATTTCTATCAAAGGGAGATATTATATCCATTATCACATCAGGGAGATCACATTAAGGAGAGATTAGGTCCATCACATTATCCAAAGGGAGATATGTAACCAGAAAGGGGGAGTACATACAAAGGGAGAGAATTGCTGACAAGAGACATCAAAAGAAAAGAGAACTGTCGAAGGGAGAGAGTTTGACACAAGAGGAGAACACATAAAATTAGAAGAAGAGAGATTCTACATCTATCTAGTGAAGGGATTGAAGACAGAGAGAAAGATGAAATAATTAAATCTAAGCTATATGAGCTTACCGAGGACCAGATATTTGTATCAGTTATAGTACATAAGATTGGTATTTTGATGAACTTCAACTATTATATTTTATATTGTATTAGTAATAATGTAGTGTGATAATGTAGTGTGTTGCCATCAATGCCAAAGGGAGAGATTGATGAGCTATAACTAATTGAATGTTTGAAGATGTTAAGTTGATGATCACTAAGACACAAAAAGTTAATGCAAGACATTAAATCAGTTAATGTATTGTATTGTCATTAATGTCAACTTGATATAATTTGTATGTTCATGAAAATACTACTAAAGACTTCAAAGAACCGATGAATCAAAGGCTATGCTATCAGTAATGTATAAAAATTAAGTATTCACAAAGTGACTATATACACTGACGGAGAGCACACTGACAGTCAGAGGAAACCAATGAGAGAAAAATCATAGTGTTACCTGACAAGAAAAAGAACAACATTACTTACAAGGAAAGTCACAGTGTTAACTGATAAAGTAAAAGCATAGTGTAACCCGATGGATAGAATTACAGTGTTTCCTGACGGATGGATATACTGAAGACAACTAAAGTCACACCGAAAAAATAGTCAGTTGTCACTGATGATTAACTGAAGTATTGACCGATAGAACAGAGAGTTTAGAAAATGACAAAATTCTTAGCTGTCAAGAGATAAATATAGACTTAACTGATACTTATCATTGTTTTAATTAACTAGATAAATCTGGAGATAAGTAAAGGATTTAAAGATTCTTTGTCCAGTTGGAAAGAATATCTCTATGATATAAAATTGGAGTTTTTCTTTAAATCTAATTGGCGAGAATTGTGGATCACACCAAGATCAAGAAATCCAAGAAACAGTGAAATCATGTCTATATAAGAGACAAGCTAATTCAATATGAATTAGGGGGAGTGACAAGAGAATAGATTCCGAAGAGATTATGAAGGAGAAGAAATTGTTCATTTAGACCTGATTAATCAAGCTAAGGAAAGAGATAAACTTCGCAAAGACCGATGAACAATGAGACAACATCATAGAGTAGAACAATGTGGAGCAAAGATATTGAATTGATAACATTGATCAAAAAGGTAATGCACTTACAATAGATCTAAAAATCTATAATTCAAGTTGTATATGTCAACATATCAATTTATTGTTTTAGTTTAACCATTGAAGCATCAAGTCTCTTAACTGAGCAAGACTTAAAATTCTTTTCTAATTGAGATACATCCCAAGAAGTATCAAAAATTTTGATCATACAAAGTAGCATTGGATATGCCTGATACCTATTAACAGGCCAAGTGAGTATTTGATCAAGGATGGTAGCATTAGATGCCATATACTAAGTGACAAACTATTCTTTAAATCCTCTAACAAGGTCACACCTACTAGAGTGTTTGTAACCTTTAAAAGGGTTGGCTCTTCACCGAGCTCACTTCAAAAGAGTGAAATTTTGGGTACCGATCCCAGTGGTGTTTCCCTTAACAAGGTTTCCATGTTAAAAATCTATGTTGCATGTGTCTATGAGTCATTACTTTACTGTTTTTCATTTCACATAAGTAATTTTGGATTGATCAATATACACTAGTTATTTACTGTGTTTCCATAAATAGAAAGACTGCTTATCAGTAAACATACAGTAGAAGGTTTTACAAAGCATTCCGACAAGTGTAATTTGATATAAGTATTTCAAGGAATTCATCTTACAGGACTAAAGATAACTAGAGGTATAATTTGTGGTACTAAGTTTTAAGGATCAATTTTTGAGGCCACTGATTCACCCCCCCCCCCGCTCTCAGTTATTACTAACAACAAGGTGACACCTAACAGTGTGTATTGTAACCTTTAACAAGGTTGGCTCCTAAAAAGGCTCACTTTAGAAGTGTGAAAAATAGTAACTAGTTGCAATTCCCATATTGGGTTTCAACGTTAAATCTTGGTGTTATCTGTGTACATGTTATTTTCTTTATTATTTCTATTTCTGCAATTAATTACTAAACAATAATGACAATTATTATTTTAAGATTTACTATGTTAACCGAGTGACAATGAAATATATGTGTTAATCGAGCAACAGTGATAAGTTTGATTAACACATCTAAGGGACAAGATTTTTTTGTGGTAATTGATTCACCCCTCCCCTCATAGTTACTCAAATCATTTTCAACAATTGGTATCAAAGCATCAAGTGCTTATAGGAAAGGTTTCAAGGCCTAAGCTAAAGATCAGAAATGTCTTACAGAAGGGAGATCCCCAAGATTAACAAAGACAATTTTTCTGCATGAAAAGATTTGATGAGGCTACATCTATCTACTATTGGAGATACTGGTTTGCAATTCTTGGACCATAGGTATGTGGAACCACCAAGACCTTTGAGTATGGATCAGATGATAGACATGAAGCATCATAACATAATGATGATTGATATAGCCTCTGCACTCAGCTATTCTGAATTTGATGAAGTCAAGAACTGCCCTACTACCTTTGATATGTGGAAAAAATTGCATGATATTCATGGAGGAGATGACAATTTAAAGAGAGCCAAAGAAGAGAGTCTCAGAGGTTAATTTGATTAGATGAAAATGAAAGAAGGAGAAAACATTACAAAATACAGTGAAAAGAATCAAGAAAAGTGTCAGAGCCATCAAAGATGGTGGTGGAGTTATTGAAGACACAATAGTGGTTAGTAAGGTATTGAGAACTTTAGCTCCTATCTATGCAATTAGAGTTTCATCTATTCAAGAAATGAGGTGTAGTAATGATATAACTCTAGATGCATTAGTTGGAAGGCTTACAACTTTTGAGTTGGACAACTTTGACAATTATTCTCCTAATCATAGAAATCTTGATTCTGCATTCAAAGATAAATTGAAACTTGGGAAGATAGATAGAAAAGGAAAACATATTGACAGTGATAGTGGTGATGATTCTGATGATGAAGACCTAGAAATCATTGAAGCATTACTTGCAAAGAGAGCTACCAAAGGAAAAGGTAAATACAAAGGAAGAATACCATTGATTTTCTTTTCATGTAATGAGGTTGGTCACATTGTTGCTAAGCGTCCAAACAAAGAAGACAAAGATGAGAAAAAGTTCAATAAGTAAAAAGGCATAAAATATTTCACAAATTACAAAAGCTACAAGGATAAAAGGTAATAAATCTTGTTATATTGCAAAATATTCTGATAGTGATGAAGATGAAGATGAAATGGTTTACATTGCTATTAAGGATTGTTAGAATTAATCTTTCCTTGGTTGTTATATTTACTAGGATAAACCAAGGTATCCTTTATTATTCTTAGATACTCCTCCTTATGAGGAATCCTACACTTGGCTCACACACTTATGACATGTGGCATCCATAGAAATGGGAGTTACAATGTAACTCCCTCCTCACCTCTCTATTAAAGAGATGGCTTTCTCTCTCACACACATATGAGACATAATTCTTCACTTCTTCTTGATTATCATTGTAAGAGCATAGGTCTCTCTCTCTCTCTCTCTCTCTCTCTCTCTCTCTCTAGGCATTATTTTTGCCCATTCATAATTTTATCATGGGGTTTTTTTTATGCTTTTCCCCCTTCAAAATCTTGTCTCCTTGTTTCATTGTGCTTTGGTGAATGCTCCTAGCTTTGTGTTTATTCATGGTAAACTCTCTTTTCCTTTCTCATTGATTAAATAATTTCCTAACTCTATATTTTGTTATTATTATTTTAACATGGTATCAGAGCAGGTTGGTTTAATCATGTTTTGAGTGTGTAGGTGAAGGAGCTACCATATCTTGGAGCACTCCAATTTTGGAGACTCTTGAGAGAGTTTTCTTTTGCTAGTATTTTTTTACTAATCTAATTAAGTGAAAAAAATTAAATTTTTTTTTAGGTTTGGCTGGTTTACCGCCAAACCTAATTTTATCAAATTAGTTACCGTTTATTAACGTATATAATACAATTTTTTTATCAATATCTCAGTACTCTTGATAAAAAAATAATTCAAATTTATATCTTAATTCTCTCATACTATAATATTAAATCTTTTTTTAATATCATATTTTTTATATTTAAAAGTTTAGTTCAAATTTAGGTTCATACATTTTTTTAAAATTATATCATTTAGTTGCTATAAAATTATATCCTAACTTTTTTCCTTTCTCTTATTTTTAATTTATAATCTAGTTTTTTTTATTATATTTTAATGGTTAAAAGTTTATTCCTTTTCTAATTTTAGTTCATGCATAGTATATTCTTTTTTAAAATATTGCAATGATTTGTTTCTAATTTTGTATCCTTTCATGCATTCTTTATATAGCATATTCTCTATCTTTTCTTTAGTTTTTAGGTTTAAACTTATGCATGCATTCATTTTTAATAAGTTCCTTCATTCATCTTCTATTCATTGCATATTAGATCTTCAAGTTGTTGTTCTTCATCATTTTTATTACAGTGTGTTCTCTTATTTTCGACAGCTTTCATTGATATTTTCATATGCAAAATCGTTCTATCTTGGCAGTTAATGTATTCATAATATTTTTTTAAAATTTTACATGTAGAGTAGATCTAGCTTTTCAGATATTGTAGCCTTGATAATCTTTTTCTACCAATTAGAGATAATATTAGGCTATAATACCCAAAGGGTAAAATCTTAATGGTTTTTCTTTTGTGAATCGGTTAGTTCTCAGACTTTTCTATTTATGTGTCTGTTCTAATCTCATAGAAGATATATTTTTTAGTTTGTTTTAGTGCAGCTTATCATATTCATTATCTTGTTCGTATGTACCTCAGAACATAGAAAGTATCAAGTTTCAACAATCATTTTGAATAGTAGAATCTGGTTACTGTTATCTGCCTTTCTTGTCACCCCATTCATATTTTTGTTTGCGTATTGATCTTTCTCACTCCACTTGACTCTGTGAATTTAAGTTACTGTTCCTTTTTTGGTTGCATGCATTTTTTTATTCCCTGTGCATGCATTATTATTCTTCTTGCATGCGTTGTCTTATGTTTTTCCCTAATCATTTCTCCTTGCATGCGGTTCTCTATTTATCTTAGCATCCTTCATATTGAGTTTGCTGCATATTTGTTGGCATTTATGCTCTATCATTCATTGTAATCTCTTTTTTTGAGCTCGTTCAACCTTTCTTCTGGAGGCTATTATTTTTTTTGATCTACTTTTTCTTTTCCTTCCTTTAGCTATTTTTTTCCAGCTCCGCCGCTTGTGGGTTGTTCTTCGGTCTCTGCTTGCATCCGCTCTCTCCACATCAGAAGAGATTCTTTTCATTTGTTCCATTTGGTTTGTTACCATTTGAAGTTGCCGCTCCATTTCGTTCTGCAAACCCCCATAGTCGCCTTCTCTGCGAAGCATGACCAGTTTCTTCTTCACGCGTTCAGACCACATCTTTACTCTTTTCCTTATTCTCCCTTGTCCTCCACTATTCTCCCCCACTTCTTTCCCCCCCCCCNTTTCTTCTTCACGCGTTCAGACCACATCTTTACTCTTTTCCTTATTCTCCCTTGTCCTCCACTATTCTCCCCCACTTCTTTCCCCCACCCAACCCTCCCTTCCACCCTACCTTCTCCATCCCCTCTCACTTTCACAACACTGGTGGGTTGCGTAGTTCATTTGTTTTTTCCTCCTTCCTTCTTTGAATCTTCTACGAAGTTCTCATATTTGTCATTTATCATTTTCCTTTATGTTCATCTAGACATTCGCTGTACCTTTTTTTTTGTTTGACAGAGGATCACACAGCCTAGATTTTAGGGTAACTATAGGGAAGTTTCGTTCATACCACACAAAAGCTCACTGTTGGCTGGGAGTTTCCTCCAATACGAGAGGATAATTTTATTTGTGGGCCAATTTCTAGCTCTCTTTACTAGAAAACTATAGATAGATTTAATTTTATCTTTTAGTTTTAATCTTTACTTTGTTCCTCAGACTAGTCGATACATTTCATAGTTGTCTCTTCTCTTTCTTTAGTTTTAGTTTATTTTTTTATCTTTTGTTAGATTTAGTTAAATATTTAGTTAAATTTTATTTTAAATAGATTTAATTTTTAATCTTATTCTTTTAAATAGACTTAGTTGATTTATATTGAGAGTTTTAGTTTAAAATTGTTTTTAGTTTTTTTTTTAAATTTATACATAGTTTTATATAGTTTCAGCGTTTACCTTTTAGTTTAATCCTCTTTAGATTTAGTTTTTAACTTTAACATAGTTGTCTTTTTTACTTCTTAGATTCAGTTTAATATATATTTTAGTTTAATCTTTAAATAGATATCTTTTAGTGTTTTAAATGGTATAGATTCAGTTTGTTAAACCTTACTTTAAATTAATTTTAGGATAATCTTGTAATTTTTTTTAGATTTAATTTAAATCTTAGTTTAAACCTTTTATTTCAAGTTCATATTACAGTTTTAAATAGATTTAGATTTAGTTCTTTAACGTTATCAAGGAGCTTTTATTCCTTAAAGTGATAAAATTAATGTTATCTGCTTATCAATAACAGATTAACGTTATCTTTTCACTCGTCTCCTGGTTTCTAACTCGCCTATTTTTTTGCAGGGCTGTGTTTTTTTTGGTACTTTTTCTTCTGTGCATGCAAGCATTCTTGTTGTTATCTGTTAATTCATAACGGATTAACCGAGATCTATTAGATTTTAGTACGTTTAGCTGTTGTTGTTCTTTGTTTTCTTTCTTTGAATTCCCCTTTGGCATAAGCTATTATAGCTTTCTGCTAGTGCATACAAGTCCATTTAGTCTATTTTCTTAGTTCCCTTCTATTTTCTATTAAGGTTCTCTACTTTTTTTCCCTAGTTTAGATATTCATTTTTCATCATGACTACCCTGATGCCAAAAAATTAAGTTAACCAATACAAATTATCATGCATGGAAAACACACATGACCTTTATCTTTAGATTCTGCCATCTTTTAGATATTGCTACTGATGCCACTTTAAAACCAGCAACCTCTGCTCCTCAACCTGACCAAACTAATTGGCAGAATAAAAATGAGGAAGCACTTGGTTTAATCAAGATCTCCTTAATTCCTGAATTGTATGTCTTAATTTCCACTTGTACAGAAGCCCATCAGGCTTGGGACATCTTGGAAAATACCTATGATAGTGCAGATGAGACTCAAAAAATCTAGCTTCAAGACCAACTTGAAGACCTCAGGTATACCGACTTCAACTCTGCTGATGACTTCTTGCTCAAGTTTGATTCCATTCGAGTTTTACTAACTGGTTTACAAGTTCCTCTTTTTGATTTAAGGATAATCCACATAATTATTCATAAATGTTTTCCTAGACAGTTTCAACAGTTTATTACAAATATTTACTCTCAGTTTGCTATTCCTTCTTTAGCAACTCAATTAACTTATGTCATTTTTCAAAATATGCTGCGTCAAGAGGAAGCTAAATTAATTCAGTTTGGCATACTTAAATCTCATGAACATGCATATGTCTCTAAAAGTCACAATAACAATAGATCTTCTAACACTAATCAGAATAACAATCAAAATCATCAAAGATCTAACAATACCAATAATTTAAATAATAATCAAAACTATCAACGATCTAACAATTCTAGGCCTTCCAATAACTATCATAGTAATAATCAGTCAAATAGGCCTCATTGCACCTATTGCGGTAAAGATGGTCATTTAATTCATAACTGTTTTAAAA
>MU223090.1:2329101-2341211 GCA_018584345.1 Thuja plicata
TCAAAAGTTATTGCAAAAATACTCCTGCAGCCCGTGAGATTGCATCTCTTTCAAGGGTTTGTGACAAATTTGTTTGTAACGAAAGATTCCACCATGGGAAATTAAAACCCCTTGGTGGATCTATTGTCTATCCAATTCCCTTTCATTTCATTTTTGTTTCAGGAAAAACCATGCAGGGAGGAGAAAGTAAATTGATGCCCTAGGGGGTGCATCTCTATGTGCACCTACAGATTTTGAGAGGACGGCAAATTTTTGAGGCCCTTAAACTTGGAACCCAGACCTGAAACTTCATCCTTAAGGAAACCTTCAAATAGGTCAAGTTAATCAAGGAATTACCCTCTAGACAAGTCATAAAGCCTCCGAACCAATTGCATTGGATGAGGTTTTTTTTTGGCATTGTAGAATAATGTTTTGCAGTGAACTTGTTTTCAACCAAATTAAGGGCTTACATATGGTCAAAATGATACTTTAAAGTCATAGAAGCACCAATTTTTGGATCTATTAGAATTCTTTCATGCATTCAATAACATTTCAATACCTAGAGGAGAAAATCAACATGTTGATAGACTAGCTAAAATAGGTGCTCAAGTTGAAGTTCCAAATGAAATAAGTAAGAATAAAGTACAAAAACATGTCAAGATAATTTTTAGACCATCTATCCCAGATAATGACACAAATTTGCAAGTTTTGACAGTGATGATCAGATTTTAAATTTTCTACTTAAAGAGGTTGGTTTTGCAAAAGCTAACTAGGATAAACTAAAACAAAAATATGGAGATCAAGTGATACAATTAAGATCTAATAAGATGCCTAAATGTTTGGTCACCTTAGAATCTATATTCAATATAGATGATTAGTTAAAGAAGAAAAAAACCATCTTGCTAATCAATGAAGAACATTATTAGTAACTTGAGATCTTCAAGAGTAAACTGTTGAAGGTTGGTAGAGTCAATTTAGAGAAAGAAAAGAGAACTTTTATTGATCCATTTAAAGAATTAAATGATGTGTTTGCATGGAAGTATAGTGATCTAAAGGTATTTGATCCAAAATTGGCCCAATAAATCATAGAATTAGAACCATATGCAAAGAAAATTAGGAAAAATCAAAGACTAGTCAATCCTAAACTAGAGCCTATGATGCAAAAAGAGCTGACAAAACTAATAGAAAGTGGTATCATCTAATCCATCAAGCATACCTCTTAGGTGTCAAACCTAGTGCTTTTGAGAAAGAATAATGATGATTTAAAACTATGTGTTGACTTCAGGGATTTGTATAGGGCCCCATTAAAAGATTGCCATCCTTTACCATCAATGTAGCAAATCCTTCAAATTTTGTCAAGGTATGTCCATTCTCACTCCTTGATGGTTATTCTGGTTATAACCAAATCCTAGTAAAGGAAGAGGACCAATTCAAAATAGCATTTACTACTAAATGAGGTAACATGGCTTATAAAAGTATGCCTTTTGGCTTATCTAATGCAGGAGCTACTTTCCAAAAATCTATGGATATGGATTTTTCTAGTTTGATGTACAAATTTGTGCTTGTGTACTTGGATAATATCATTGTGTACTCTAAAGAATCCAAAGATCAAATAGGACACTTAAGAATTTTTTTTGAGAGATGTAGGGAATTTGGCATCTCTCTTAATCCCAAAAAAATAGTGTTTGCAATTCAAGAAGGTAGATTACTTGGATATATTGTCTCTAAGCATGGTACACTAGTAGATCTTGAAAGGGTGCAAGATATTCTAGAGCTACAATTACCCAATCATAAGAGAGGACTACAAATTTTTATAGGAAGGACTAAATTTTTTAGAAAATTTCTGCTTGACATTGCAAATTTACAAAAACATTTGACATCCATGTTAAAGAAAAAAGCATCTTTCAGTTGGAATTGAGAAGGAAAGAATAGTTTTGAAGCCTTCAAGGAAGACTTGTCATCAACTCCAACACTAATGAATCCCAAGTTTTAGAAGGATTTTATATTGTATGCATATGGAATCCTTGAGACAATCTCTACAATTGTAGTGCAAAATAATGAAGAGGGATTTGGGAAACCTATTGCTTTCTTTAGGAAAGGTCTAGAAGAATATGAAAAAGGTACAATTTTGTAGAGAAACATGTTTTAGTAGTGATCAAAAACCTTAATAAGTTTAGACATATAATCTCTAACAACAAGGTTCATTTTATTGTTGCTCATCTTAGTGTCAAGGAATTTCTTCTTACCAAGGATTTGAATGAGAAGAGAGCTGGTTGGATTACCAAGGTAATGGAGTTTGATGTGGACATACAAGTAACAAAGCTGGTTAGAGGAATAGAGTAGTGTGAAAAAATGGTTGAACTTGTCCGACAAGATGAAAACCCAAAGGTGGTAGTGATGGTCTAAAATAGTGAAGATAAGGATAGAGAACCATCAAGTTGGCTTAAAGAGATTACTAAATTATTACAGACCAGTGAATGCCCACCTAATCTAAACAAAGCCAAAATAATTTATTTCAAACTCCAGTCTATACCTTATGTATTTATTGATAGTGTACTTTTCAGGAAGGACTGCAATGGAGTACTTTTGAGATGTGATCCCAATAATAAAAAAGATAGAATACTATCTAAATTTCATGATGGGAATGCTGGAGATCATTATTCAACAAGGAATACAACTTGGAAGATCATGAGGACATGATATTATTGACCTAACTTGTTTAAGGATGTTCATTCTTGGACAAGGAAATGTTTAAAATGTACCTTGTTTGCAGGAGAGGGAAGATTATCAACATTACCCTTGCAACCTATTCAAGTAGAGCAACCTTTTATGAGATGGGGTATATTGATTTCATAGGAGCTATCAATATACCATCAAGTTCTAGTCACAGATGGATCCTCACTGCAACTGAATACTTTACAAGATGGACTGAAAAAGTGGCTTTAAAGGAAGCCAATGAGACTATTGTCCTTTATTTATATGAGGATATTGTAACTAGGTTTGGTGTACCCGATTCAATCATATTAGATAATGCTTTGGTATTTGTTGGATTAAGGGTCACTGATTGGGTTGTAAAGAATGGCATATACCTTAATACTTCTTCAAACTACTATCCCTAAGGTAATGGATTGGCTAAGTCTACTAACAAGAATATTATTAAGATCATCAAGATGACTCTGTAGGATAACCATCGAGATTGACATTCCAAGTTGAAATCTGCCTTATGAGTTGATAGGAAAACACCTAATCAATCTATTGGTAATTCCCCTTATGTCTTGGTATATGCAAAATAATCTAGGCTACCCATTTCCATAGAGTTTCCAACATTAGATTTAGAAAATCAACTAATGTTGTTTGAAGAAGATGACCCAATTGGGGTAAGATATTGTTAATTGATGGAGCTAGAGAAAGCCATAGATAAAGAAATGAAGAACTTTTAGTATCATCAGATTCAAACTAAGAAGTTCTTTGACAAGAAAGAAACTCCTAGAGTTTTCAAAGGAGACCTGGTCCTAAGGTGGGGTGAATTGAAGAACAAGTCAGGAAGGTATACAAAATTTGATAGCATATGAACTAGTCCATTCATGATACAAGAGTGTAAAGAGCACAATGCATTCCAGATGGCAACCATGTAAGGAGAAGTTTTTCCTATACCTGTGAATGGTATGCACCTCAAGTATTTCTTTGAGGTATGTCATCTTTAGTGCTCTCTTAGAATAGGTTTATAGTATTCAATAAAGTGCTCCTGCATACATACTTTTTTTAAAGGCTTTAAGCCTTGTGGGTATTATATTTCCATCTTCAATAAAGTGTTTAGTAAAAAACACATTCTTTATAGGTCAAGTCCCAATTCCATAAGAACTCATGGCATAAATCATAAGCATATAAGGCATATTCATTCTGAGAACACACCTATCATTCATGATATGGGAGTTGAACCCATCAACCATAAAATTGTTTCAATTTGAAGACCTAGCTATTACAGTAATTAGGGTTTTTCCTTGTATATTTAGGGTTTATTGCTAATGAATCACTACCCAATGGATATGAAAGACAATTGGTAAGTTATGTTTAGCAGGAAAACACCCCTGAGATGTCGTCAGAAATGCTACCAAACATCATCCCACTAGTGAATTTTTGTGAAGGTAAAGGTCTGAAAGTCAAGGGTATGCAGATTTTAATGGGATCCCATGAGAGTTCAAGCCCAACATACCATGGAGGAACATGATACAATCAATAAAAATCTTTCATGGTACTTAGAAGATTAAGGCAAAGAGTTTTGGTCAAATAGAAAAGAGATAAACTAGTAAGAAAGTGCACTGAGGTGCACGGACAAAGAAAAAGTTATATTGGTTTATCCTACATTCATTGGGCTGGTAACTTCTAAGATAATTTAATACCCCAACAAACAAGTAAGTGGTATCCATAAGGCAAGCATGTTTTGGAAGATGTTCACACAGTAAGCGGTCATATGGAAGACATGTTGTCAATCAAAAGGTATATTTTGTGGGCCCAAGCAAGGTGAGATAGGATATGTGAAAAAATGTTGTGATCCTACAATCTGACAGGACATTATGAAAGAAACATAGCCGGATTGTGAGATGATGCCACATACCAAAGTGGGGTCAGTTGATCAGGTGATCAGATTATGCCACATAGCCATTCTGAGTCAGACAAAGAAGAAAAATGGTGACAAATCGCTATCCCGTGAAACCAGTGAAGAGAAAAGAGAAACTCTATACAATTATGGGAGGTCGCTATATATTCAGGAAGTTCAAATAAGTAGAGTGAGGATGGAGAGGCAAGTGTCTCAAGTTTGTGATCCCACAAACTGACACACCAAGGAGGATGAGATAGCAAGAAGATGATGCATAGTATAGAAGCATAGACCAAACAAGTGGGCCTAGATGATAGATGGTAGAGCATTATTATCCCACACTTTGAGAGAAGAAGAGAGAGAAACATGAAATAATCATGAGGGAATGCTATGTGTATAAGTAGAGCGTAGAAATATCAGTAGGCTCAGATGGATAGGTGGTAGATGCTCATCATCTTGTGGTTGGACAAACTAGGGAAAGAGAAAGATCAGGGATAAAAAAAAGAGTTATATGTGGCTATCAAGCGGTTGAAATTGCTTAAAAAAGAGAATAAAAGAAGATCATATCTAATGATGTTCATGATCCACCAAAAAAGGTTCACAATAGTTAAGATCCATGGAATTATCAAATGGTACCGCATGTCCTAACCAAGGTAAGAATCAAAGTAGTGGAAATAAATGTGAAGGGGGCCATGGGCTGAATCAGAGGAAGCCATGTCAAAGGTGGGGTCAAAGTAAAGTTATGATTTATAGAAGAGGCTTTTAAATTAGAGTTAAAAAAACCTACATTGTGGTCGAGGTAGTCTTAATGACTAATCAACCTGTTTAAAAGGTGGTCAAATTTTTAAAAGAGTTTTGACTTAGGTTCAAATGAATTATAGTTTTAAAATGATGCGAAAGGTGATAGGTCTGTTCTGCATCTAGGTAGAGGGTCGACTAAGGTTTCAACTATAGTTCAGTGATGATAAAACCTTCTTTTATTGCATGTTAGTCATATGGAACTAAACACAAGAGTTAAAAGACAGGATCAAATATAGTAAGATCAATGTAACATCAATTAAAAACCACTTCAAAAGATACATTGATCAGTCATCATCAAAGAGAGAGGTGGAAATAATGTTTTGCATGAATTTTTGGCTAGAGATATAGATGAAATCTTCAGTCTTTCTTCCTTCTATAGTTGAAACTCTTCATCCCTTGGTGAATAAGAAAGTTCATGTCCAGTTCATTTGATGTAAAGCTTTGGATTTAGAGTTTTTTTTCCTTTAAATAGTAATTTAGTATAGAATTTAAAGGTTTCCACTTTGTGGAAGGATAGCAGGAGTGATTTTTTTTTAATCCTCTATTTTTCTCTCAAGCTGTGGAAGCCATTGTAACCAATATTTGTAGCTATTTCCTTAGAGTAGTGAATAAGAAATCAGATTTTTGTACAAACCTCCTTTGAATTCACTTATTTGTATGCAGTTTAGGATTTGATCTTTGCTTGTAATGTATTCATCCATTGGATCATGCAATCTTATGTCTCTATTGTACATCTTTGAGTAGGTAGAATTAAAATTTTCCATAGGTCATGAGTTGTGTTTCCTCAAAGTTTCTACATAGATCGATTATGTGTGAAGAGTTTTTCATCCTCCCGACCTATTGTTGAGAAGAAACTAAGAAGCCTCCTCATAAAGAAATGATATTCAAGTTGTTTAAACATCAAATTTGTGTCATATGTTTGAAAATTGTCTTCTCTTAAAGGATTCCATTATGATCAAAGCTTCATCCTAGTTACATAAACCTTTGTGTATCACCTTTTAGATTAGTTTTATGAAATTTTATCTTTCTCCATCCTTTTTCCCTCTTCCTCGAAAGTTTATTTTGTGTAGAAGGACCTTCATAGGTGATATATCAAATAGGAAATGTCATAGAATCCAAAGATTCACTTCATAAATAGGAAATCCCACCACCTAGGAGTGTTTCCATGTTGTCCTGAAAGCCTCAAGACTAGCCTTCAAAGAAAGGTTGAGGAGGGTGCAATTGTAGGTCTCAACAAGAGTATTAAAAAAAAGCTCTTGGCTCTATTCCCCAATTGACCAACAAAATTCTCGTATAAATTTAAACATTCTTAATAGATTTGGTTTTCCAAATAGTAGAGCTCCCCATCATAATAGTATCATCTAAAAACTTTTCATGAGAGAAAATATGGTTTTCAGATGATGATTTAAGACCTTTTATTGTTCCATTAAGAGCCTACTTTTGCATAAATATACCCATACTTTCAACCATAATTATAAAAAACATAGGCAAAACAAGATCACCATGCCTTAGAGCCCTCTTCACTTTGAAAAAATGGGAAGGAGACCAATGACAATAACTGCAATGATTTAGGTAGAAATGAGCTTCCACATGAGTTGGAGGAGTCTATCATTAAAATTCAAAAGCCCTTAATACTTTTAGAAGAAAACCCCAATTCACTTGAACATGTCCTTTTGAAAGATCAAGTTTCAAAAAAACTCATGCTTCTTAGATGACTCTAGTGAATGAATATTCTCCTGAAATTTTTTTATTATAGAATCAAGGATTTTCCTTCCCTCTACAAATCCATTATGTTGAGTAGAAATTAACAGAGGTAGGACACTCAAAATTCTAGAGGTTAAAATGTTACAAATAATTTTGTAAAAGGAACTGCAAAGGTTGATGGGGCATAAAGAATCCCACACTTCAACACCCAACATTTTTGGGATGAGAACAAAAAAATTCAAATTAAGTTCCTTTAATATTTGTCTAGACACAAAATTCCTTAACAATGTTCCCAACATCTTCCTCAACAATATCCCAAAAGAATTGAAAATAGAAGAGGGGAAACCTTTAAGGACTTGGGGCCTTATTTCCATTAAAACATAACACTGCCTTCTTGATCTCTTCAATGGAGGGAATAAAAACAATCTTTTTTTAATCTTCAATCAAAATTTCAAGAATAGCTTCCAGGAGAGAATTTTGAGCCTCACCATCCAAGTTATCATCTGAAGTTAAAATATTTAAAAAGAAGTGAACCACCTCTCTACTGGTCTCATATTGATTTTCAATCCTGACTCCATTATTCATGACATGTTCAATTCTATTTATTGCCCTGTGCTTGAGAGTAGTAATATGGAAAAACATAATGTTCTTGTCTCCAGATGAAAGCCATAGGGATCTAGATCTTTGTTTCCAAAAAAATACCTTCCTTTGAAATGATATTATGATATATAGAAAAAAAATTCATTTTCCTAGGAAACATAATCCCTAGTATAGCCTTCCTACTGAATTTTATCATGGATTTATTTCAACTCTAATTGAAGAGAGGATATAATTGCAAACATGTCCCAAAATGAATCTTTAGTTAGTCATGAGATCTCTAGATTGACCCAAGGTTAAAGGAAAGGTTACTTTCTCAATTTAGTCGTGAGATATCTAGATGGTTTCATGGTTAAGTTAAAGATCTTGAGATTATGCGAGAATCGTTGATGCACTTATGATCTTATGGTTGTCTCATAATCTCAGAAGGAATTAGGAAAGTAAAAATATATTCTGAGATTCAACATTGTTTGTTGATGTGGATCATGATCGTGTGCTTGGCATGAAGTCTTGGAACAAACTCAAAGGTTAAGAAATGATCTCACAACTTGTAGATCTTTTCAGTCACACAATCTCTAAATCTAACTGCAGCAAAAGTTAGGTTAAGTCAAAAAAAGTATAGGTTTATCCAGCACTATTGATTGAGTTCTATTTCTGATATGGTCTGATGGATGGTGAGTGATCTCGTAATGTTACGTGAGTTAGGAAAAATGATCAGTGAATTTGATTTTTCTTCAGTCACTGAATCTCCAGATTTGATCATGGTTAAGAAAGGTTAAGTTTGAGTTCTAATGGATTTTGCATGAAAAGGATCATGGCCGTTGATCAGAGCAGAGATCTATGGCTGACGTGTAATCTTCATAAGAAACGAGCAAGTACATTAAGATTCAGAGATTAAATGTGCATCACTGATCTTCATCTAATCTTGTGGATGACGTTAAGTCTCTTAATAGACTCCAAGGTTAAGATATGTTCTTGTGACTTGGCGGTTGCCTCATCCGCGTAATATTTGAATCAAACTAGGGTAAAGGATAGGTCTGGTCAAGTTAAATTTTGTACTTCAATAATGTCTTTAGTCACGAGATCTCTAGAATTAACTAAGGTAAAAGGTTAACCATCTGAGTTTGTATGTTTGACATATTCGCTAAATCTCATGATAAAGATTGGCTTAAGTTTTGTGATCCAAGATTTAAGATGATGCTTCCACGTGTTTCCAAATACAGATAAATCTAAGGGATTGCAGTAGATCTTTGAATGGAACCAGGTTTTATGAAATTTTCTCATGACTTGGAGATTCCTTCAGTCATGCAATCTTAGAGTGAACCTGATTCAAGATAAAGTTAAGCATGGGTTGTCTGAGATCAAGTCTGAAACTATTTTAATCATGTGGTGTGTGTGTGTGTAATCTCCCAACATACATAGAGTTAGTAAAATTCTTCAATGACTTGGTGATTACACAGTCGCGTGATCTCCAGATTAAATCAGGGTTAAAGATTAGTCATAGATAGGTTAAATCCTGAGGATAAATATGATTTAAAGTCCAGACAAGTCATATTTAATCCAATGGACAACATAAGGGTATGTGCAAGATCATGAGGGGCCAAAAAGTGGCGATGTGAAAAAATTCCACTTTTCACTCGTCCAAAAGTGCATAAAAATGTTTGTTGACTTTTTAGTAGGCCTAGGTGTCAGTACACCTGGGAAAACCTAACACCAAAGCACAAGCCTAATTAGGTACCTAATTTTTTTGGGTACCTGAAAATATCGGGTACCCAAAACCTATGGCATAAATCAAAACCTGCGAGCTGCTTTCCTCATTTCTCTTATCATTTTGGGTTTGGAAAACAGCTCTAAATATCCTATACATAATTTTTTCAGGTACCTGATTTCTTCAGCAACAAATTCAACTCCATAGTTTATCCAGTAAGTAAATTCTTTCTACATCTTGATTAATTTCTTTCATTTTCATGTTAAATGTAGTTTTTTTGGTTAAAATGGGGTTTTGTATTGATTTTTTAATAATATATGAAATCAATTTGAAATTTATATTTGTATATTATTTAATCAGACATGGATGACAACAATGAAGATAATAACCCTCCCCCACCAAATAATGATCCACAAAACAATCCAGAACCGCTTTAAAACCCTCAATCTTTAGAGGATTTGATACAAGAGAATTTGAACACTATACGGGGCTTCAAAAACATGTATCAGAATATACCTATGTTAGCTGATATGCTTTCCACCCTAAATACCATTGTTGAAAACATTAACACCCTTACGCAGCAACATAATGTTGCTCTTCATTGGTGTGATGATATGCACACCTAATTTGATGACGGGCTTGACCATGATGGGGTTGCGGCCCTTAATATAACTAAGGAAGATATAGCCTCCCTTTTTGTTAATCCTAAAACTAGATTAAAATTTGACCCCAAAAATCCCAAATTATCAATAAAATGGTGCACAAATGAAGAAATGCACACACACTTTTGGGATTGTTCGTGGATAGTTGATAAACCACCCCATAACAATTTGGATCTCCATTTCTATTTCATAAAAAAATTGTATGCTGAGTTTGTGCTTGATCACAATGTTAATTATTGGAGCATGAGGCCCAACATGGGCATAGGCAGAGGAGCTCCTCATACTAGGCCATTTTCCCAGCACAAAAAGGCCACTACCTTTGTCCCCCCCACTGATTTCGCACCCCCTCCTCTAGTGCAGCATCCTGATATCATTACAGAGGATACCTCATAGAGTATTAGGGACATTCACATGCTGAGTGATCAGTTGATCATGCAGACTAGGTCATTGTTGCTTCCTAGTGTGGATGATGCTGGCGCATCAAAATCTGGCAGTAGTTCACATGTATGTGTGCCCCATACTTGCATTATGTGAAAGAATTTGTGCCTCAGACCACTTACTAATGCTGATACATATCAGTATGTTATTGATGAGGAGGACACATGAGACATAGCTACAGAGGCTGCAACACCTCATGGAGCATCTGTGTTTCTTGAGAGTGCTGAGGAGGGGTATATAGAGCCATGGATTCCTATTGATACGGTAAGAGTAAACATTATAAATAAATTTTTCACATGACTTATTTAATTTAAAAATAATTTATTTATTTAGATTAGTTTTAATGACTACATGCACTTATGTATATATATTTGGTCTATTTATGTTCAGTTGATGACAGAGGAGGAGTTGAGACAGGTGGATGACTCCACACTTTTGGCCATTTCATTTGGCCTTGACACCTATATGGTATATTATAAATTATGTACCCATTAGTATTTTTAATATCATTTGGTGTACATGCTTAAATATCTATCAATTAGAGCAATAAAATTCATACATTTACTAATATATTGTCATCTTATTGTACTCTTGCAGGTCTCAGCAGATGTCAGTGGGGGGCACGAGGGGGTTCCTTCCTCATGTTTTGACAAAGGAAAGGTAATTAATTTCTTAAGATTAATTATGCATGCATATTTATTTTACTTGTGTGTAGTAATAAATATTTTGCATGCACTTTATTGTATAGGGTGTGGCTCTCGACGATGTCCCGACATAGTTTTGGGAGCCTGGGCTCACAGGCATCTCGATTCAGAGTGATAGCCTGATTGTACGTAGATTTGTACATATTGTTATTTGTATTTTGTAACCAAGGTTGTTATGATGAAGTAAATTTATATATAATTGACTATCTTTTTGACTCTCATAGGTTACTCCTAGTGAAAGAGAGGCCCCACGAGAATCATTCCTATCTTTGTTGACCTAGCCCACTATTCTAGAGGAGGAATCGGTGGACGTAAGTTTTAATTTTAGTTCAATCAATTTGTAATTTTATTATGCTATCATCATATTTTGTAAATTTATTACTCTATGTTGCACCTTGGACCCCTGCACCACTCTACTAATCTCATTATTGCAAATATATATTTATAGGTTGGAGTTGGTATTGGTGGCACTGTCCATTTTCTACCAAAGACTTATGTTAGGACACCTGATCATGGTAGGTGACCGAGAGGCCAGGTACATTTGTTTGTATTAAGTTATAATTTATAATTAAATTCATGTTTGAATTATGAATCAAATATATGTACAAATCATATAAACTAAGAAATCTAACTTGGGATTGAACTCTTTTTTGATGTAGGACCAATCAAAGCCAAATAATTCTTCAAAGAGGCTACATTTTGATGATCCCCCTATGACATAGGATGTATTTTTAGTTGTGTTTATTTAGATATGCCACTTGGCATATTTTGAGATGGCATATATGCCACATTATACACCTTGAAACATTGATTTTGTAGACATTTTGAAATGGCATGTGCCATATTTGTATATGGAGATACTTTCTATATATAGAACATTTTCATTTTTATGTTATATTTGTGTCATCTTTTATATACAC
>MU223090.1:2374872-2390288 GCA_018584345.1 Thuja plicata
TATATATATATAATTTAAAGATGAAGATATTATGTGATATATTGTAAAATACATATTAATATATAATACATATAAAATAATATATAATATATGATATATAATGTAATATTTAATATTAATATATTTTATATAATATTTAATGTAAAATGTATATTATATAATATTTAATATATAATAGATATTATATAATATTTAATATATATAATATATAATCTAATATATAATTTTTGATATTTAATATATCAAATGAAGTATGGAGAAATGGGAGGGAGAAAGGGGTTGGAAATAAATTAAGAGGGAGAAAAGGGAGGGAAAATTTAAAATTTAAAATTTTGCTGGGAATTTCGGGTACCCGATTAGGCTCGGTATTACTTTGTGCAGCAAACCTACCTGGTCAACTCTTCAAATGTCTTAAAAACGTGTTTTCCCCTATTTCTCTGAGTTTTAGACTTCAACCATGTAGCTGATGAATTTTTTTTTCCCAAATTTGATGAAACGAAAAGGGTATCTTAAGGAGATTATTAGCTTTCTATCGATATAATTGCTGTCAAATTTTAAATTCGGTAAGTAATTATTAGTTATTTTCCAATTGAGTTACCTCTAAAGTGCTGATTTATATACTGATTGAAAAATGGCTATAACTTTCATATGGTATAACATTTTTGAAATCTAAAAAATGTGTCACATTCTATGCTTCACCTACTATAAGGGAATTTTTTTTTGAATTTGGTAAATTTTTCAATGAGCTAAGGTGGTCACACACAAGAGTTTTTTTATTTTAAAAATGTTGTAGCAGATAATTCATAATTAATTATTTTTTTAGAATAAAATTATAAAAAAATATGCGTCACATCCGGGCATGAGTCTGCTACTTATATATAAATTCTTATAAAAAAAATATTATCATTTGATTATGATTAAGGTGGTCAGACATACACCTACTTCTTATTTTTTCCCTAAAAGTTTTGTACTGCTGCATTGAAATCTATACTTTTCACCAATCATATTAATTTTTTTTTAGAAAAAGCCTAGTAGTTTAGAAAAAAAATTCAATTTCCTATAGATTCTATTCTCACAACTTTTTGATATTAGGTTGATAGCTAATTCAAATTTTCACGTCAAGTTGACTAACCTCAATGAAAAGTTTCTTGAGATCTAATGATCATGGCATCGCACCTGCTTGACATGTGGATTTCCTAGTCAGCATAGGTCAAATAGACAACAAGATTTCTCAAGACCAATAAAAGTTCCATGTGGAGGTCAGTGGGACCAGCGTTGTCGAGTTAGCTTTAAAGTAAAGATCTGTTTAGTTGATTCTGATCAGACAGCTCGCGCGATGGCTCAAAGAAAAGGTGATTGAAATCTATCCATTGAGGCATTGCGTATGCATGCCACCTGTCCCTAATCTAATTTGAAAGCCCAGGTAACCTAAAAGGATATATGGCTATGTTTTAAAGTGATATAAAGTTTAAATCTGGATCGTAGATGGAGAATTTTGTGCTAGGTGTAGCCGTTACAACCATTTTTCAAAATTTTAAAATGTTTCTCAGGGTTTTCAAGCGGTAATCTCTGTCCTCTTGCTGCAGAAAGTTTGATGGGTAAATTTGATCTGCTGTGCCATGTTTTTACAGATGTTGGATATAGTATGGAGGAAATATTGGCGGTTCTGAAGACATTTATTACAAAGATTATCTTCTTAGGGTTTCTGTTGGCTTGTAAAATAGTATTTAAACCTTGGGCTTATCCTGTTATGTTCTTCGCCATAAATAGGGAACTCTTTTAGAGTTTTATAATGCAGATTTGATCATATTTTCATGAATATGAGCTTTCCCAGAAAGGTAGTTGACTTTTTGCAAATCTGAAGGGTTAAAATTCCTGAAATAATTGATATAAACAAGAAATTCCATCTGTTATTCCTTTTGCAGGTTATGGTTCTTCAGCTTCCCAAGGTAGATGATGGATGAATATGATTTTCTTCCCAACAAAATGTTTCAAAAGAATGTTTTGTAAAAGATGATAGAGCTTCCTAGTTATTATGATAATTTAATGTTCTCTGTCATGTAATATTTTAATTGTTCTAGCCCTAACCCTAAATGAATCTGAAGCTTGTTGCAGTCCTTGTTTCTATAAAAGGACTTCCAGGATCATTTTGTAAGGATGGGCATTTTATACCACAAAAGCTAGTTCTACATATTTTGATCAAGTTTATCAATGGTCTCTTTGGCTCTGATTCCATATGTACTTGATGCTTTAATATCAATATATGTCTGCACTTTCCTATAATTTGCATGATTTGAATGAATAGTTGTCTCTGTTTCCAGTTTTTATACTCATCATGATTGGTTGTTAAGAACATTTTAGTCCATCACTTTGTAAGGAAGAGTGTCAAACTGCATTAAGGTTTCTTTCAAGGAGAGAATTAAATCCTTAACACAGTTTCAGTGAGTAGAAGATTGAAACAAATTTGATAGTTATTTCTGATTTTTTAGAAGTATGAATGGATTATGTAAGGCATAGTATAATTCAGTAAGCATTTACAAGATTTGCATTTGATGTATCTTTGATGTTAAAGGTCTTTACATATTGAATGACTCCATGCCCATTGGATAAGACACTAGTCTAATGTGTTAAGTTGTGTGGTTCTCATCAAATCTATACACAAACTATTATCATTTTCATTTTTATGTTATACTAAGCCCGCCTGTTGAAAATTACTACATCTTTAGGGAAATAAATAGGTCACCCTTTCCTGAGTTTAGAAATCAAAAAGAAGAAGGATAAGAATCGTTATTTTACTTGTATTTTCTCTTATCAAGTTCATTGTCTGGCTTGTGAAGGTCTACATAAAGCTGATTGTTAGTATTTGTAGGACTTGTTATCAACTTTTGCAGTAAAAGGTAGGAGCAGATCATTGTGAAAAGTTAATTCACTGCATGATTTACTGAGGAGCAATAAATCAAGTTAGGTACACCCACCTGAGCCTCTGGAGCTCAAAGAGGAGGATTTAATCCTCGTTAATTATAATTTTTTCTTTACTTAATCAGAATTTGGGTTTTATAAGAGTTAAGCATTGCTACTATATAGGATTCTGCAAGAAAAATCTCCAACAAATTTGTGACTCTACTGGGGAACTTTGAAGCAAAATATTCTTTTTAGTGTGGTATTCTCCCAACTAGTTTGGGGTGGGGACTCTGAGAAATCTCTGCATTAGTGCTAAGTAATATATATAATCCTATACACACTTTCTTGATATGAATAACAAATATACTAGAGCTTGGATGAAAAAACATCCAAAGGAAAAGATGGAAGATGGACTTCCAACTACTTCTAGAGGAGGTCAGTCAAGAAAAGGAAAGAATGATAAAACAATTACTCAAACTAATAAACAAGAGGAGAACATTAAGAGAGAGGATCCAATCCAAAATAGTCATGAAGAAAACATATCAAAGTATGAAGAGGCTCCAGACTTAGGATTGGGTGCATATAGAGGTTATTATTCTCTGAGTGGGAGAGAAGAGGAATATGATACTACCCTTCTAGATTTAGAAAGTCTTGACAAAGAAGCTGTTGAATTGGAGCTTGAAAACTCCAAGAGAAATTTATCATTGCACAATAGAGAAATAAAGAAAAAGAAGATCTGATAAGACAAAAACAAATGAAGTGTGATTATTTAAAAAGGAAATTATTGAGACAAATGGCAATAAATAATGCTGAAGAGCCTAAGAAGGTTGAAGAGAAACCTGTCATCAGCCAAGTCTTTGGTACTCAAGACCCTAAGAATAAGGGAAAGCATAAGGAATCTAGTGTCCACATGGAAGAACCTAAAGCAAAGGTCATTTCTTTAGGTGGGATTTCATAGGCAGATCTTGAGTTAGAAGAAGCTAGGAAGGTAAAGGAAGAACTTGCTAAGAAATTGGAAAAGGCTGAGTTGGAAGCAACAACAGTGGAGTTTAAAAGGAAGCTAGCCTTTTTAAATAGTGTTACAAACACAAGTGCTACAAAAGTAGCTGGTCCTAGTCATAGAAATTAGACTCTTGGCTTATTCCAAGGTGTACAAATTTCAAGTGGTCACCAAGCTGTTGCTGTATCAAACAACACAAAAAATCAAGAAGTTGTGCAGTAGGAGTAGGTGGAGCTCATGTTGTTGCAAATTTTCAAAGAAGGCCCATCCATTTGGATAGATATCATCCACCATTCTTTGATTGCATCCTTGGTTATCCAAATGTCATCCCAAATTGAGGTAAGGGATAAATTCCCTAGGTTTAGTATAAATAATGCTATAACTTGTGAAGGACATCTTAAAGCATTTATTGATAAAATGACTAACTTTGAAATTGATCATGAGGATGTACTCATGAAATTATTTGTTCAATATTTATATGAAGATTCTTGAGACTAGTATAGGAGTTTACCTAAAAATAGTATATCATCTTGAGAAGAGCTTGTTGAAAGTTTTAAAGAACAATATTGCGAACATGTTAATTCAGGTTTTATGGTAAATGAATTTAACAACATAAAGAAATTCCTGAATGAAAGTATGGAAAATTTTAATAATAGGTTTCAAAAGACCATGAACAATTTATTTCAAGTTTTGAGACTAGATGTGGAAGTATGTTTAACCACATATTTCAATGCTATGGAAGGAAAGATGTCATATATTTTAAGGGATAAAAATCCACATAGTCTGACAGAAGCTTATAAAATGACTATAAACATTGAAAGCAATAGGAAAGCCTTACGAAAAATGGGAAAGAGAGAAGATGGAAGGTTGTGGAAGGATACAAAAGGAAATAAAACTAAACCTACAAAGGATGAGAATAGGGTGGATAAAGTAGTAAGTGCAGTAAAAGACCTTGCTGCAAAGGTTGATAAAAATGACTGGGCTCCTCATGACAATAGGTATCAATATCAAAGGTATGATAAAATCCCAAATTTGAAGCATATGCCATACAAGACAAATTGGAAGGATGGAAAACCTATTGTTGAAAATTAGGAAAGTTAGAAGACTAAGGTAATCCCTGATCCTTTGAAAATAAATGTTGCATACAATGTAGAAAATACTCCTTGGTGTCCTGCCTATAAATTACCCCATTCTTCCTATCAATGTGTTGTTGCTCAAGCTTTAGTTAAACAGATGAAGGATAGCAATGAGCAGATAAACCTAGAACAAGAAGACCCTATGGTAAATATGTTTACTATGAATATGCATAAAGATGTGTGATCCTCTAAAGATGAAGAGCCAGTTGCGGATATAGATACTAGGAGAGAGCATTGCCAAAGATACTAGAAACAAGTTTTCTTTGACTCAGATGATGAATCTGATACTACGTGGAAAAATACATGTATACTTTAGGTGATGATAGAGAGCATCCCCATTTCAGGTTGCCTAGTGATGAGGAGAAAAGATCTTTAACCATAGCAACAATCAATCAAGCTAGGAGTGCTTACAATTTGAGGAATAAAAAGGTAGAACCTGGTCAAGGTAAGCCTAATTTAGTATTCATTAAAGAAGATGCCTCACAGGTTGTTGCAGGATCTCAATCACAGATGAAAATAAGAAGGAAGGTACAAAACAAGGAGACTTTTCTTCTACCCAAGGAGAAAAGGAGGAAGCAAAATATGATAAGCAAGTTGTTACTGACAAAGGGAACAAAGGTAAGATCACAAATTAAATTTTGTCTGGATTACCTGCATTTAATATGAAACATGCTCTTATACAAATGAAAGTGTTAGTTTCTTTGATTGAAATGTTAAAAAATAAAGGAACATAGGGATGCTGCAATGTCATTTTTCAAAGGGATAGTTGATGACCCTGTTGATAATGCAAGGGAGAGAAAAATGAATGGTGTTAGTCATGAGACAAAAATACCTATCTTATATGTTGGTAATATGATTACCTAATAGCCCTCTCAAGTAGACCCTTTTTATGTATCCTTGTTGATAAAGAAGAAACTTGTAAAAAATTGTATGATTGACTCTGGTGTTGCTTCAAATGTAATGCCATATAGTGTAATGAGAGAATTGGGTATGAATGTTGATACTTTCTATGGAAAATATTATTCCATGGATAATAGAGAGGTCCCTGTGGTGGGAACTCTGAAAGGAGTAGAAGTTAAGATGGTTGTCTTTCCTGAAGCAACTTATAAAATGGATGTAGTTGTTGTAGATACCCAACCCCATTATGGTATGCTATTATCTAGACCGTGGGTCATAAGAGTCAGAGGTCATGTCCAATTGGACTTATCTTATGCAACAATCCCAGTGAATGGGAATGAAGTAAAATTGTATAGAGAACCTCGAGCACCAATCACTGTTGAGAAGGTGCAAAATAATATGCTTAATTTTTGTGTGGATGTAGACATCGAAAACTTTAGAATAGAGAAGATATTTCCACAATGAAAAAATAATGATCCATTAATTGAAGAGCTGAACACACAACAAGGTGGCCTGTGGAAAATGTACTTTGATGGAGCTTGTTACAAAGAGGGATCATGAGCTGGTTATCTATTTATTTCTCCATCAGGTACTACATTCAAATACTCTTTCTTATTAACTTTTCAGTGTACAAATAATACTGTTGAGTATGATTCCTTGATTTTGGGATTAAATATTTCTACTAGGCATGATATAAAATGTTTAAAAGTTTATGGGGATTCTGAGCTAGTAGTAGCACAAGTTAGATCCAAGTATGCTGTAAAGAATGACAGATTAAAAATGTACAAGCATGTTATTTGGGATCAAATTGAATTTTTTGATGCCTTTAACATTGAATGGATAGAAAGGTCAAAGAACATTATGGCTGATTTTCTAGCTAATGTTACTTTAAAGAATGGTGATTTGACTTTGAGTGGGGTATCAATTGTGGAAGTTAAGACTAGACCAGTTATCCCTGATAATGGTTAGAAATGGTAATTTTTTAAGGATGATTAGGATATTCTTAGGTTTATTTAGTGCCTTGACCATTATGAAGGTGATAATTGAGATTGTAATTCTTTAGTTGAAGTGATTGATAGAAAGGATATTGTTATGGGAAATGAGGGTGTCCAGTTGAGTTCTAGTCAGATTCCTAAGGGGCTGATAGAACTAGAAGCATTGTTCAGTGATCAAGATGATCATTTAACAATAGGGAGCAATGCTAAAATTGAGGATTTGGAGGAAGTGAATTTAGGATTTGAAACAACACCTCAAATAGTATACATTGGAAGGAGGTTAGAATCTCATGTTAGGGAAAATCTGATAAATTTTTTAAGGAAACACAAGCATGTGTTTGCCTGGTCATGTGAGGACCTAAAATCCTATAGGGAGGACCTTTCCAATAGGAGATCCCACTGAAACCAGATGCCAAGCCAATCAGACAAATGTAGAGACCGATCAACCCATTATTGGCCCCCAAAATGAAACAAGAATTGATTAGGTTGAGGGATGCAGGGATTATTTAATACATAAGACATTAAACTTGGGTCTCTAATTTGGTTCCAGTAAGGAAAAACAATTGTGATATAAGACTTTGTGTTGATTTTAGGAACTTGAATACTGCATCTTTAAAGGATAATTATTCTCTGCCTAACATGGAGGTGATGTTGCACAAAGTTACTGGTTGTGATTTATTGTCAATGATGGATGGTTTTTCAGGCTACAACCAGGTATTAGTAAAGGAATCAGAGCAATTTAAAACTACATTCACTACTCCATGGGGAACATATGTGTATATTAAGATGCCCTTTGGTCTTATAAAAGCAAGGGAAACATTCCAGAGAGATATGGATGTTGCATTTAAAGAGTTTATTGATTTATTTATGGTGATATATCAAGATGATTTGACAACATATTCCAAGAAAGCAGAGGACCATTATGGACATTTAGAAAAGATTTTTAATAAAGCTTTGGAATATGGTGTTTCTTTGAATCCTACGAAATGTCAATTTGCAGTAACATAAGGAAAGTTACTAGGACACATTGTGTCAAAGGAGGGAGTAAGAATTGACCCAGAGAGGATAGAAGCAATTCAAAAGGTCACTGATCCAAAGAATGTCAAAGGAGTACAATATTTTTTTAGGAAAGATTAATTTTGTGAGGAGGTTTATTGCTAACTTTGCAGAAATCGTTAAGCTTATAATTAAATTATTGAAAAAGGATGCAAAGTTTAAGTGGGATGAAGAAGAATAATTTTATTTTGAAAAGATCAAGAAGGAAGTTCAAGAAGTGCTTATTTTAAAATCTCTTGACTACAGTAGGCCGGTTTCATTATTTTCTTTTGCATCTTTTCATACAATTACTGCTGTGTTACTACAAAAGGATGAGGAGGGTTATGAACATCCCATTGCATTTTTCAGTAAATCACTCCAAGTTGCAGAGTTGAACTAGGAGATGATGGAAAAAAAATCATATGCCCTGGTTAAAGATATGAAGTCATTCAAACCTTATTTGCTTTGTGCAAAAGTGATTTCATAGGTACCTCATGCGCCAATTAAAGACATTCTTACTCAATCATAGGTTACTAACAAGCAATGCAAATGGATAAATATGATTCAAGAATTTAATATGGAAATCCATATAACCAAATTAGTAAGAGGACATGGCCTAGAAAAGTTAATGATGAAAGAGAATATGGATTTGGTTCATGTAAATAATGTAGAAGTACAATATTTGATAGTGACTAGTATTGAAAGACAACCCTATTATGTTGATATCATGTACTATCTCAAAAATGACAAGTTCCCTAAGATTATGACTGATAATTAGAAAAGAACTCTTAGGTTTCAAGCTCAGAGATAGACATTACTACAAGGAGATTTATATTGGAAAGACATAAATGGTGTACATTTGGCATGCCTAGATGAGGGGCAAGATGAAAAGGTCTTAAAAGAAATGCATGCTGGTGTGTGTGGTGGACATTACTCTACCAAAACTAATACTCATAAGATTCTTAGGGCTGGTTATTTTTGGCCCTATTTATTTAAATATTCCTTCAAGTTTGTAAGAAAGTGTGAAGCATGTCAGAGGTTTGCTTCAAAGATGAAGTATTCTGGTGTTTTTTTACCAAATCTGGTAGTGGCTGAGGCACCTTTTTCCATGTGGGGGATTGATTTCATTGGGGAGTTCTTAGAAAAATCTAGTGGTGGATATAGTTGGATACTAGTTGCTACAAATTACTTCACAAAATGGATAGAGGCAATTCCTACTAAGGAGGCAACTAGTAAAGTTGTTATTGATTTTCTGATGAAAAATATTTTGACCAGATTTGGTGTCCCTATAAAATTGATAATGGACAATGCTATGTGTTCAGGTCAGAATAATTTAAGGATTTCTGTGATCAATATAGAATTATGATTTCATAATCTTCCCCAAAACATCCCCAAGCTAATGGACAAGCATAATCTAATAATAAGAGTATTCTACAGATTTTAAAGAAAACCTTGACAAAAAATAAAAGAGCTTGTCATTCTAAGTTGAAATTAGCCTTATGGGCTGATAGAGTAACTGTGAAAAAGGCTACTGACAAGTCCTCTTTTGAATTGGTGTATGGTATGCAGGCCAGGCTACCATTGAATAATTTACTTCCTATTTATAAATTCATTGAGGAAGAAGGTCTTGAAGTGATGCTATGCATAACAGAATGATCTAGTTAGTTGAATTGGATGAAATCAGAAGAGACAGACAATAGAATAACTTGAAGAGACAACAAAAAATGAAATATTTATTTGACAAAAGATCTATTAATAGAAATTTTCAGCCAGATGACATGGTATTACAGTGGAATTCTAAGGCTAAAGATAAAGGGAAACATATAAAGTTTGAATCCTTGTGGTTAGGGCCTTATATCATTCATTAGAAACATGGTAAGGATTTATATTTCTTAAGAAATTTGGATGATGAGGAATTCAAATTGCCAATGCATGGACAATTCCTAAAACCTTTCTTTAATTGAAATTTTCCATGCACAGTAGTGGTGTATATAGGTAGTTGGTTTTAGGTGTGCTAGTTTGCTATAAGTTATACATTTGTAAATATTCCAAAGTTTTTTTGTTGAGCTGTGTGTAGTTATGGTCTAATTTTTCTAGAGATCTAGAGTCTAGTGTTGATCTTGCACGCAACCTTCCAAAGTCAGAGCCTATGTTAGCACTGTAAAAATTTACTTGAAATTTGGTCTAAATCTTGAAAAAATCCTTCTGTCTTTTAAAGTCTTAAACCCTAGTTTAAAATTTATAGCCATTGGTTTAAAAAGCCCTAAACCCTTCATGTATTGTTTTTAATTTGTCATTACCTTTTCTAAGCCACTTAAGTTTGCATTTTTTCATGTGCTTGGTCAAGGAATATTCCTTTTTATTGGTCTTTACCTTGTCGTGTGATCTCAGAAGGATATGGAATATGCTCTTTATATATCGAGATTAGACGCGCATCATTGATCTTGATGTTGATCCTGTGGCTCACATGTAATCTATGAGAAAACCATGAGTCATGCTTCTCACTCAGTGACCTCAAGACTCAGTTAGTCACGAGATCTCCACATTGACCCAAGATTAAAGGTAAGGTAACTTTTTCTATTTAGTCGTGAGATCTCTAGATGGTTTCAGGGTTAAGTTAAAGATCTCGATATTATGAGAGAAGCGTTGATGCACTTCTAATCTTATGGTTGTCTTGTAATCTTAGAAGGAATTAGGCAAGTACAAATATATTATGAGATTCAACATTGTTCGTTGATGTGGATCATGATCATATTCTTGGCGTGAAGTCTCACAAAAAACTCAAAGGTTAAGAAATGATCTCGCGACTTGGAGATCTTTTTAGTCGTGCAATATCCAGATCTAACTACACTAAAAGTTAGGTTAAGTCAGACAAAGTACATGTTTATCTAGAAATTTAGCGCAAGCTATTGATTGAGTTCTATTTGTGACATGATCCGATTGACTACGCGTGATCTTGTAATGTTACCTGAGTTAGGAAAAATGATCAGTGAATTTGAGTTTTCTTCAGTCATTGAATCTCCAGATTTGATCATGGTTAAGAAAGATTAGGTCTAAGTTCTGATGGAGTTTGCATGGAAAGGATCGTGTTGATTAGTGCAGAGATCTATGACTGGCTTGTAATCTGGGGAAGAAATGAGCAAGTACAGAAAGATTCAGAGATTAAACATGCTTCATTGATCTTCATCTAATGTTATGGATGGTGTTAAGTTTCTAAATAGACTCCAAGGTTAAGATATGTTCTCGTGACTTGGTGGTTCCCTCAGTTGCATAATCTATGAATCAAACTAGGGTAAAGGACAAATCTAGTCAAGTTAAATTTTGTACTTCAATAATGCCTTCAGTCATGAGATCTCCAAATTTAACTAAGGTAAAAGGTTAACCATATGAGTTTGTATATTTTACAAAGTTGCCAAATCTCGTGATAAATCATGGGTTAAGTTTTGTGCTCCAAGATTTAAGATGATTTTTCCACGTGTTTCCAAGTATAGATGAATCTGAGGGCTTGCACTAGATCTCTGAATGTAACCAGACTTTATGAAATATTATCGCAACTTGGAGATTCCTCCAGTCGTGAAATCTTAGAGTGAACCTAAGTCAAGCTAAAGTTAAGCATGAGTTTTCTGAGATCAAGTCTCAACCGTAGATGTTTTATTAATCCCATGGTGTGTGTGTAATCTCCCAACATACCAAGAGTTAGTAAAATTCTTTACTGACTTGGAGATTACACAGTCGCGTGATCTCCAGATTAAATCAGGGTTAAAGATTAGTCAGAGACAAGTTAAAGGCCAAGGATAAAGATGAGTTAAAATCCAGACAAGTCAGATTTAATCCAATGGATAGCATAAAGCCTTAATGAAAAGTTTCTCGAGATCTAATGATCAAGGCATCGTGCTTGCTTGACAAGTGGATAGCCTGGTCAGCACAGGTCAGATAGACATCAAGATTTCTTGGGCCCAATAAAAGTGCTATGTAGAGGTCAGTGGGACCAACGTTGCCGATTTATCACTAAGTAGAGATATGTTTAGTTGATTCTGATCGGATGGCTTGCGCAATGGCTCAAAGAAAAGCTCATCAAAATCTATCCATTGAGGCATTGCGCTTGTGTACCACCTATGCTTGATCTGATTTGAAAGCCCAGGTAACCTAGAAGGATCTATGTCTCTATTTTAAAGTGATATAAAGTTTAAATTAGGATCCTAGATGGAGAATTTTGTGTCAGGTGTAGCCGTTGCAACTATTTTTCAAAATTTTAAAATGTTTCTCAGGGTTTTCAAGTGGTGATCTGTGTCGTCTTGCTATAGAAAGTTTGATGGGTGAATTTGGTCTACTGTGTCATGTTTTTACAGATGTTGGATATAGTATGGAGGAAATATTGGTGGTTCTGAAGACATTTATTACAGAGATTATCTTCTAAGGGTTTATGTTGTCTTGTAAAATAGTATTAAAACCTTGGGCCTATCTTATTCTATTCTTCACCATAAATAGGGAACTATTTTAGAGTTTCATAATGCAGATTTGATTATATTTTCAAGAATATGAGCTTTCCCAGAAAGGTAGTTGAATTTCTGCAAATTTGAAGTGTTAAACTTCCTAAAATAATTGATACAGACAAGACATTGCATCTGTTATTCCTTTTTTAGGGTATGGTTCTTCAGCTTCCCAAGGTAGATGGTGGTTAAATAAGATTTTCTTCCCAACAGAAAGTTTCAAAGGAATGTTTTGTAAAAGATGACAGAGATGCTTAGTTATTATGATAAATTAATGTTCTCTATCATGTAATAATTTAATAGTTTTAGCCCTAACCCTAAATGAATGTGAAGCTTGTTGCAGTCCTTGTTTCTATAAAAGGACTTCCAAGATCATTTTGTAAGGATGGGAATTTTATGCCACAAAAGCTACTTCTGCATATTTTGATCAAGTTTATCAATGGTCTCCTTGGCTTTGATTTCATATGTACTTGATGCTTTAATATCAATATATGTCTGCACTTTCCTGTAATTTGCATGCTTTGAATGAATAGTTGTCTCTATTTCCAGTGTTTATACTCATTTAGATTGGTTATTAAGGACATTTCATTCCATCACTTTGTACTACAGAGTGTCGAATTGTATCAAGGTTTTTTTCAAGGAGAGAGTTAAATCCTTAAGACCTTTTCAGTGAGTAGAAGATTGAAACACATTTGATAGTTATTTTTGCTTTTTGAGAAGTATGAATGGATTATGTAAGGCATAGTCTAATTGAGTAATCATTTATAAGATTTTTTGTTTGATGTATCTTTGATGTTAAAGGTATTTACATATTGAATGACTCCATGCCCATTGGATAAGACACAGGTCTGATGTGTTAAGCTGTGTGGTTCCCATCAAATCAATACACAAACTATTATCATTTTCATTTTTATGTTATATTAAACCTACCTGTTGAAAATTACTACATCTTTACGACAATAAATAGGTCATCCTTTCCTGAGTTTAGAACTCAAAAAGAAGAAGGATGAGAATCCTTATTTCACTTGTATTCCCTCTTATCAAGTTCATAGTGTGCCTTTTGAAGCTATGCATAAAGTTGATTGTTAGCTTTTGTAGGACTTGTTATCAACTTTTTTAGTAAAAGGTAGGAGCAGATCATTGCGAAAAGTTAATCCACTACATGATTTACTGAGGAGCAATAAATCAAGTTAGCTACACCCACCTGAGCTTGTGGAGCTCAAAGAGAAGGAGGATTTAATCCTTGTTAATTGGACTTGTTTCTTGACTTAATCCAAATTTGGTTTTTATAAGAGTCAAGCATTGCTTCTATATAGGATTTTGCAAGAAAAAGCTCCAACCCAAGTGTAGGAAAATCCCTTTAGTTCTACATCATACAACCCATGATTATATATAAAATCCAATAGATCTATTTTACTATCCAACTATATCTATGATCCTCAAAAATTTTCCCTATCCTGAAGAGGGGTATTGGAGTCCCCCATAATGATCCAAATACCATTGGCGTATTTCTACCTAAAGGAAGCAAGATTAGATAAAAATTTCCTTCTAGCATTTTTATCATTGAGTGGATTCGGGACAATGTTAAATACGGAATGTGATTGGATAAAAATCTACTTGAGAGATGACGGCCTTGATAGTGATGATTATGAAGCAAAATATGACACAATTATCAAAGATAAATTGACAAAGAATGAAAATGATGAGGGCCCATGTCATTTTTTTGAGTGAAGGTTGTTAATTTTTTTTTTTTATTAGTGATCATTTACAAATATCAAATCTTTTCAAAAAAATACACTATAAACCATAAGCCAACTAAGAAGGCTAAGAGTCATGCAAGATGTCCCTTTGGGGATTTGAACTTGCATCTCCACAATGCAAACCCAAAGCTATAACCAATTGAGCTCAACCCCTTGGACTATTTATTTATTTATTTTTTGTAAAAGCTATCTATTATATTTTATAGTATATATTTGGTGGCGTATGCCCTAGTCTAGGTGGGGATACTTCTAAAGTTTTTGATGATTTTAGAGGGCACCATTTTTTTGGGTGCTTCTCTTTTTCATCTTGTAAAATATGCAAAGATTGCATTAAGATTTTCTCTCTGATGTTGGTGTCAAATTTTGTAATCAACTTAATCTTAAAAATAGATAGACATTCAAAGGCTCAATATGGCCATAGCTATAAAGTTTTGTGAATTTAATATAAGATATGTTTGCCATAACATTTATAAATCCATCCAAAAAGTAATTATTTATACAAGGTCTTAATTAAATAACTATTAATAATCATAAAATTGTATAATATAAATATTAGGGTGAAAATAGTTAATTATGTAATTTTTTGTATATTTTAATATGATAAAAAAATTATGGCTTTCAAAAAATATTAATAAATAGAATGATTTTTTTTTTTTGTATTGAATATAAAGTGTTCAAAAAGTCATTACATTGAAGAAACCCATAGTATCAAAAGGGGGACATAACCCCAACGGAAAGACAGCTCAGAAGAGAAAAACGAAAGGAGTATCCAGAGCTAATAACAGTAAACAAAAAAGGTGCACAATACGCCTCTAGTGAAGGTGTCCATCAGTGATATCGACCCAGGTGGTCCATCCCTGCTCCCCTTCCATCCATGCAACTTTTTTCTTGTTTTGAATCTCAGCAAGCATGGCTAAGATGTCTTTCTTGGAGTTCCTATTTCTTTTGATTTATTTGCTAACTTTGTCCAAGGTCTTCTCAAACACTTGAAGGTTATCCAGGTTCCTCCTCCATTCATGACCATTTTTAACCTCGAACGCAAAAAAGGTGGCATGACCGTCCTGAAGAAATCTCTGAAGTTTCTTATGATCCATCATCATAGTGGTGTGCACCTGCAAGGAAATTTTTAAAGCTGTGAGTTTAAGAAAAAACTCAGTAAGAACCCGGGGAGTGTCCTGGAATTTCTCTTCATTCCTGCATTT
>MU223090.1:2400857-2419120 GCA_018584345.1 Thuja plicata
AATCATTATGAAATTGTACTGGATTAAGAAACTACTTATAATTAATCAAATAAAAATATATCTTGTAGGAAAGTAGTAGCTTCAAGGAATTTACAAGCGAAATAAATCGATGATTACTATTTCTTCTTAAACATTAAACATGGTAAATATCTTAAAGATAAAGATAAATTTAAAACTTGTTCGCGCATTGAAGTTGATGAGTGAAAATTTTACCTTATATTTCCTTATACTCTTAGTTTTATATCCATTTTGACTTTCATTTACCCATATTGTCCTCTAAGATTCCATGATTATTATAGAAGATGATCATTAGTATGAGTGAAATAAATACAACATTTCTAGCACTTAACCTTTCAAGATGACACTAATTCAGGTATTCGTGTGAAATAGGGCACTTCATGACCAAGAGGAAGATTGTGGAAGTTTCTTCTCCAACGTGGCTAAAGGTCTTGGGATTTTTTATTACCTCTTTCAACATATAGTTCGATTGTTAAGTATAAGTCTAGTAGTTACTTGGAGTCAAGTTCTGTTTTAATCTAAGAATAGTGGTCTGTAGCCACTTCACTATTTTTCAGCATTCCCAAAGTAATTCTAGCCATGTATCTTAAGACAAATTGTTATACGGCTTCTAAGTTGTTAGGCATATAGTTTGAAATACAAGTATAATGTGTATCATCATTAGAGACTTAATAATCAGAAAAATGATATCAATATCAAATTTATGCTGCCCACTCATTGATCACAAATTGCAGGTTCATTTGTTTTATTTACTGTTTTATGTGAAATATAGTTGGTTGTGTGTAAAATTTGATTTGTATTTATAATTTGGCAGTAAACATGTTACATGAATACAATTTTTTATTCTCCATGATGTTTTAATACTTTAGATGAAACTAAAACAAAGTGCATCTTGAAAACTAATAAAAATTGTAAGGGATTAGTTAGTGTTTTATTGCAAGAATTCTATACACTCTTGTTGCCAGGTTACAGAAACTCATTTCGCAAGAATAATATTGTGAGATTCTAATTATTTTATGAAATAGAGTGTGAAGTCTATTTTTTAAAATTTTGGGCATGATCATAATTACATAATTAAAGGATTTAATCTTTCATCTTGATTCTATCTTTATTAATTGGATTATTGTGATAATATAATTTTTCATTCAACTTTGGTGTGTTAAGGCTTAAGATTATTTTTTATTTATAACGTGTACTTCAATTTGAAGCATAGATTAAAAAGTGTGTTCCAATTAGAGTATGTATTGATTCACTCCTTAGATTAGAGGGTGTGTAGATTAAAGAGTGTTCCTTAGATAGTGTACTTTAATCCATACATGCATTAATTTCCACTTAATTCATTATCTTTTGTCCCTTATGTAAACAACCATAATATCCTTCACAAGTCTACGAATCCCGGATTGACACTTGTAGGAAAGAACTAAAGGATCTAATACCCAAGTGAAATGTAAGAGGAAACATATTAATATTTAAGCCCTCACTTTTACCCAATATTTTTGGCGTCATTGTCGAGGAAGGTATTAAAGGAACAAAATCATAGTGAATTAAGTTAGCACCAATGTTCCTTTGATAAAATATGAACAATTTTTGACCTTGCTTAGGTAAATAACCTTGGTTTGAGTTGGTGTAATTCATTTAGGTTCTTGAATAGACCTAGAGATAGCAAAGGAAGATTTGTTAAGCTAGATTTAGAAAATAGTTCAAAACCACAAAAGCACAAAAAAGAGAAAACACCATTGATTGGGAAAGTAAGAACTAAGCCAAGTCAGTTTGAGTTGGGAAAGGGTAATAATGAGCCAAATTTTAAAATCCCATCCAATTCACCTACTATCAGTAGTTCTCCAAAATTAGCCAAAAAAATTGATGATTCATTTGAGTCTTGTTGTAATAAACCTCCTGAAAAAACATTTTCAGTCTCTTATACTCCCTGGGAATTAGATATCATTTAGGAAATAGGAAAAATGGGAGATAAAAATGGAGGTAACAATGGTGGAGGAAACCTTGGGGAAGGTAGAAATGGACCTAGGCAGGAAAGGGCGTTGGTACAACATAATAATCCCATAATGTTTGAATTTCCTATAGCTCATCCTATAGATGATTCGACCATGAAGAAGATACCACACTCTTATTTACCTATTTTAAGACGCTTGATTATCGAGGATCATGATATGTTATTGCTTGAATTTGATAATTATTTATCATAGTTATGACTACCAAAGTGACACTCAAAAGATGAAGTTGTTTCAAGCTACCTTAAAAGATGATTCTCTATAGTGGTTCATGAGGCTATGAGACATTAGAACATGGGAACAAATGAAGGAAGAATTTTTGAGAAAGTATCACGAATATTGTAAGACAAAGGAACTATGGGATGATATTTTTCACTTGACTCAAAAGGAAGGTGAATCTGTTGAGGATTTCCTTGAACTCTTTGTATTTAGTCTATAGAAATCTCGACGACCTAATCTAACTCCTAACACTATTATAATTCTTTCTAAGAGGCATTAGAGATGACATAATGAATGCTTTGAATTTATTTGGTAAAGGTGAAATTTCTAAATTAATCTTTGCTAACATTTATGATATTTGTAGGAACTATTAAACTTCCCAACATTCAATAAGAGGTCACACAAGTAAGTTCCTCTCCTCACAAGCATCAAGTATGATGAAACACAAAATAGGTAATCTAATTGAAGACCTTAAAAATGATTTGTTAAATCACATAGGAAAACAAATAGACACATTGTATACTCACATGAAACATGAGGAAGAAGAGAAGGCTTTAATAGTCTATTGTCCCACTTGTCATCAAAATCATAGTCAAGAAGATTACCCATACAATAGAACAAATATTTCATCCCTAGAAGAGGTTAGTAAAACCTCGATCTTAAGACATCTTCCCAAAGGAATAGCTAGTATAGAATATGCTGAGGAACTTGTCTATTTTATTGCCCCAAGACATCCTTTTCCACCACGAGCCATGCAACCAAGTTTTCCCAATGAATATTTCCTTTGAACAAGTCAACCTTTCCTAAATCCAACTCCATGATATTTCAAAATTACCTACAACGCTTGCTATCATATGAGTTTGATGATACCAGTACTATAGAAACTCTGTGATTTGTACTGATATTTTTCACGCTCCTCCTTAGTTTTAGGAAATTTATGCACAACAGTCTAAGAATATTTATGGTCCCAGTAGAATTTCATGCCTTCCAAGGATAGATCTCCACAATCTACTTTTCATCAATGGTAACCCTCCTACCATGCAGAGTGATGGATTCATCCTTCGAATGCTCTATAAAATGATGGTTAATTTTCATATTGGAGCCATGTAATATTTCCATATATAGGACGAGCCCTCCCTACTTCATAATAAGCCATATAGTAGGCATATTCTTCCTTTTGTCATAGTTAATGGGCTCCACTCTACGTCTAGCACCTCCCATAGCCAAAATGATGTCACTATAGGAGACAACAACAATATAAAGGAAAGGGATAAGAACAAAAAGGGAAATCCAAATAGGGTTCAAAAATACCCACAAAGCATGCGAATGAAAACAACACTGCATCAACATCATTATCTCAGCATTTAATAAGATATTGATTAAGGTGTACATCCAAAGGAAATATGCACCTAGCTTTCCAAAAATTGGAGAAGTCGTGATTAATTGGTAATGTAGCTTGAATCCCTCACATGCCACGTCAACATCCCATTGTTGAGGATAACCTAGTTAGAAAAACAATAAACAAGCATATTATCCTCTCTATAGGCATGGGAAATAATGTAATTATCAAAAGTTGCAATAATATCATTGGCAATATTAATTCATTTGTTAATGGTCCAAGAAGGGTGGCCCTTACCCTTAAGGTAATGTAATATTTTTTGAGCGTCCCATTCAAATCAAATGAGCTTGAAATTGGGTTATCGGGCCAAATTCTGACCCTGACAAGCACTAATGGCTTTGGCTACATGGTTAGTCTGGAACCCCAAGATGAGATCCAAAACTAGAATTAGCTTGCCATTATCATGTGTAATCACTTCCCCGCACTTCGCTGGCCCATGATTTCCCTTGGCCATCCCATCATTTTTTTAGTATTGTTACTAAATATATGGTTAAGACAATAAAAACATGAGGTTTTTCTCTTGATAAAAATTGGTTACATGAATCAAATATTCAAAGGCTCACTAATGTCTATGTGCTTACTTTTTTTTAGAGGCATAGAAATTTATATAAGTAAGATCTAGTTTTGCATTATCTACCATCGAAGTAGAGTATACAATTGCTAAGCATATCCCTGAATAGGTAATTTGGTTACAAAGATTGTGCATTTCTTTGTTTTGATTGTATGAGTACATATTTATTTATTATAAATTGAGAGTGTAATATGTTTGGTCATGAATGCTATGTATCATGCACAAACTGATCGTGTGGATGTACAATACCACTTTGTTTAAGAAATAATTGTTAATAAAAATCATGGATAAATCATATTTAAACTTAAAATAATATTACAAATTCATTTAGTAAACCTATTAGCACAAAAGAAACAAATATTGCATGGTGTAAGGAGTGTATTGAATTTATTCCTAGTACTTAGTTGACATATGCATTCCTACATGGGTGTATGTACAATGCATGACGTCAATGTGAGAAGGTTAGGATTAAGGTACCATCAACCTTTTAAATCTATTGCATTTAATGACTTCTAATAGTATTTGTAAAAAATTGTATGAAGACAGATTGCTATTAATAGTAATTGTAATTACATTTTAATAGTATGCTACTTAATTTTTTTTTGAGGTGTTAGTAACTATTTTTTTACTAGTAGTTATTTATAATTTATTGAGAAGGGACATATGATGGTAAGGTTGCTTTGGAAATTAAAATTATTAAGGAGGTTTTATAAGGTTATGTTTAATCCTTAGTGTCTACTATAAAAAATATAATAAGTTAAGATTATAAATAATAACTTTCAAGTTATTTAGAAACTAACAACTAGAATTGAAAATGCGGCAATCAAGAAGTTGTCTGAGGCTAAGAAAGAGGTAGAGGGAACTCTTTTGGAGTTTTCCTAGGTCTTGTTGTTCCTTTATTTCTGTGTTGGCTTGGTTTTAGGTTTTTTGTTACTGGTTGTTGTTGCTGGTTTCTGGTTTTTTGTTTCCCATTTTTTTTGTTGGCTCTGGGTTTTGCAGGCTGGTTTCCAGTCATGTTTCAGTTTAGTGGGCTTAATGGCTATTCCTTTTTAATTGAATTTTAAGGGGTTTCAGGTCCCCCTAAAACATGTTTTTACAAGAAATCAAAAATAACTAGATCTGAAAGTCAATTACGTGAGTAAAATGGTTCCAACCTTCATTATCCCGTGCAAATCTTTGAGTGGGAAAGATACACATACTAGTAAAGTTAATTTTAGAGACCTTAGAAGGTCAAAAGTGTCTTAACGTGTCCATAACTAATGAATCTATTTATAGCATGAAAGAGCACAATGTGAGAATTCTAATGCTCTAGACACTCAGTTCAAAAGTCATGGCCTCCAGAAGTTGGGTCTCCTAAAAGAAAAAATTAAAAAATGTGTTGGACACATAAATGAGTTGTAAAATGGATCTACACATGTTGGTGCATCTTTATGTATGTCATAAACCCTTTTATATTGAGGATAAGATGGGTGCCACATTTTGGGTGGTTTTACCCCATGCTTTTATTAGATTGTTTGATGGTTTCAAGTAATTTATCTCCTACATAATAGGTTATTGAGATGGACATTATCTATAATAGCCTTATAGATCATATTGATTTGCTACAAAATATTTTCTTGGTGATACTCTTATTAGAAGCTTACTATGCAAGTATACTATAAACTTTGTTGTTAATTTTTTTCAAAAATATATGGTGGGTATTCAATTATGGGGTTTTTATCCCAAAAAAAAAATTTCCTATGTAAATCACTATGTTATGGTATGCATGCTATTTATATGTATTGTTATTAAGTTATTGTAATTTTTGTAAAGATATAAGAATTTTTTTTAATAACCCTCTCCTCATGGTTAGCATAGGAAGTTATTTTGCTGCCTTAATATCCTTATAAGTGGTATACGAGTTTGATCATCTTTAGTTTTAGCTATGGGTTGTTGGATTTTAAGAACTAATCTAAATTTGAGTGGGAAATTATGTAGAGGATACTTTATAATCTTTTTGCAATAATTTTCAAATGACAAGTTTGATAGTTAGAATAGATGTGGAGAAAACTTCTAATTTTAAAATGTGGCAGCTAAAAATGGAGGATTTGTTAATAGAAGAAGATTTATGCAATTTCATTGATGAGAATATATTGAGATCTATAGCTTTGACCAAGGATGCTAAATATATCAAGTTGTGGATTGCAAGCCAAGTCTCTAATAAAATTGTGTCTGATAGACTCTATTCTATTCAATGTCCATGAAGAGACTTATATAAGTAAACTATGGAAGAATCTTGGTGAGATGTATCTAGCAAAATATTTGGTGGAAAAAAATTATCGAGGAAGAAATTATATTCTTTGAGAATGGAATGGGATGAATGAGTTATATACCACCTAGG
Organism: Thuja plicata; assembly: GCA_018584345.1. Lineage (NCBI taxonomy): Eukaryota > Viridiplantae > Streptophyta > Pinopsida > Cupressales > Cupressaceae > Thuja > Thuja plicata. Next base: position 2,407,454 of record MU223090.1, read on the forward strand.
AGTATTCATTATGTTAGTGCCAAAAGTTTCATTTTTTAGGGTCAAGATGGATGAGCAAAAGAAATGTATATTTTTTCTTTATTCTTTTGATGAATTTTAGGATTCTCTTGTTATGGTGATTGATCGTTTGTCTGTCAATTTAAAGAATGAAGATATGGTGTGTTGTTTTCTTTCTAAAGGGATGATGAATAAGGTATCCACCAATACTAAAAAGTCTCTAACTCTTCATGGAGGAACTTAATAAAAACAAAAGAATAATGAGAAGCATAATAAACAAAATAATAGGGGGAGATCCAAATCTCCTAGAAAGTTATCTTATTTTTTGAAATTGTTGGAAGCCTGAATATATCTACAAGGAATACAAAGAAGAAAACAAATAGGCCCTTTAAAATTTGATTCTAATTATAGGTAATAGAAGGAAGATGGTGATGTAAATCATATTAGCACTGTGGTCACTCATGTATATAGTGATGTATGGTTAATTGACTTAAGAGCGTCTTTAAATATGACCTTTGAGTAAAGGTTTTCTTATATGAAAATTTTCATGGAGGTAAGGTGTCCTTAGGTGATGATTCTAATATAGTTATTGTTGGTTGAGGTATAGTTATAATAATCCTTATTGATGGTTTAATAAGAAATATTAATGGTATGTTGGATATCCCTATACCAACATAAAATTTATTAACTTTGAGAAAACTGATATATTTTTCTGTGTAGATAAATTTTTTGATACAGTATGCAAAATGGTGAGAGCTTCTATGGTAATTTCTAGAGGTGTTAGGTTTGGAAAGTTTTAAAGGTTGGATACATATACTACTATTTATAATAGTACTTCTATTAATAATAAGTCTATTGATACATTGTTGGAAGAGGTGAATATTTACCTCCAGGATATGATCATGAGTTCTGGGTACCTAAGAGTGTTTTTTTTTTTAAATTTTTAAATCAAAGTTATCTAGATACATGAAACTTTCTTAATATGGCAGTAGAGATTTGGCTATATTGAAGAAAAGAGTCTCAGCACCTTGTGATACAAAGACCTTGTTGAAGGTTTGAATAATTATAATCTTAATTTTAATTTATATTAGTATTGCATTTATGGAAACAAAACTATACTTAGTTTGGCTCAAGTTTTCATAAATCTTGTGGTTTATTGGACCTTATTCATAATGATGTATTTTTTTCCTATAGATACTCCTTCCATTGAAAATTCTACAAATCATATTTTATTCATTGATAACTATAGAAAAAGGACATGGGTATATTTTGTAAAGAGTAAATATAATATTTTAAGTTGATTCAATGAATTTAAATTAATGGTTAAATTACAAAATAGAAGAAAAAAGGAAAAAAAGTTTGATGAATGATAATGGCCATGAATAGTTTTCTAGTTATTTCAATAGACTTTATAAATATTGTGGCAATTATAGCTAGAAGAAAACTTCATATTGGTCATATTAGAATGGATTTCCACATATGATTAGTATGAAACTAATAGAGAAGTTTAGGACTATCCAAATTGGTGCTAGCCTAAAACATTTTCTTTTGCTAAAGTTTCTTCCACTTCTTTCTACCTCATATATAGGTCTCTCACATAAACTCTAGTTGGTAAAATTATCATAGAGGCATGGTTGGGTCATAAGTTCTCATTGAGACATCTTAGTATTTTTGGTTATGAGGAAAATGAACATCTTGCAATAGAGAAGTGAACAAATTTGGAGAACAAGTATATGAAATGTATCTTCATTGGTTATAATTATGATTTAAAATTATACAAGCTTTTGGAGTATGTTTTTTATATAAGCAGCAGCAAGAGGGTGCGGACCCGAAGTACATAAGTGAGTTGACTAAACAAACTTAATAGTATATTAAATCAATAAAAGGAAATACATAAAAGGAACCCTTTTGGACCATGTTGCATAAAAGGAAATACATATTAAAAATGTCATTTTTAGAGAAACCAACCCTCTCTCTATTACATTTCAATGAGAATAAAATAAAATGGAAGATGAAATCAAAATTCCTTATATACTTGATAAGTTGATTAAAGACCTCTAGATAGACAAGAAGTTGAGGAGAGATCATCTAGCATTGAATCTTTAAAAGAGTAGGAAGAACATACAACTCATCTTGTTCAAAGGTATACAAGGCATTGAAAACCACTTAAAATGTATTCACATGATGATTAGAGATGTTTTTTTATTTGAATAATAATTGGGAAGAACCTAGATCTATATAAGAGGCATTGACAATAAATGATGTAGAATTATATAAAATTACAATGGATTGAGAAATAGAACTTTTGAAAAAGTATGATATATGGTATATAGTACCATTGCTTGAAGGAAGAAAACCTATTGGTTGCAAATATGTGTTTAAGAAAATAGTTCTTCTAAATATAGGTATTAATAAGGGCAAGAGGGTCCTAAAAGGATACTTTGAGGTATTGGGTGTTGAATATGGTGAGACATTTTTTCCTATTATAAAAATAACATCCATTAGATATTTTCTTTCTATTACTGTTCTTTATTATTTAGAGGTTGAGTAAATGGATGTGAAAACTACTTCCTTATGGTGATTTGGTGAAGAATATTTAAATTAAACAACTAGAGAACTACATGGTAAAAGAAAAAAGAAATTTCCCTTGTGAATTGAAGAAAGATTTGTCTGCCCTCAAGATGTTTCCTAAGATTTTGTACCAAAAATTTAATACATTTGTGTTAAATTTGGGATTTTAACACTCTAAATCAAATCGTTGGTTTTATTATAAATTTGATGGTGCTCATTTCATGTATATTGCATTATATGTTGATGATATGTTTTTGATTACTGGTAATAACAGGTTTTATGGGGACCCAAAACCCCTTACATTCAAATAAAAAATAAAAACAACATAAAACAAACTAAATAGAGACAAGACTGAGACCCAGCCTGCTAACCCAGAATTAAACAGAAAACTAGAGAATAAAGCCTGAAACTAGCAAGACTCTCTGACAGCCAAAAGAAAAAAGATGAAATGCCAAAAAATAGGGGAACACCAGGGCTAGGAAAACTCTAGGAGAGTGCCCTCCTCTTCCTTCTTTGCTTCAGAGACCTTTTTGATGGTCGCATTGAAATCCAACAGCTCCAAAATCCTGTCTTCAATTTTCTTCTTCCTGGTTGAGCATGTGTGCTTTCCCAGACCATCATTTTAATTGTCATCTTTATCTTCATAGATCTTCACAGTGGGGGCATCCATCTCTCATTTAATGGAATTAAAAATCTCCATAGTAGTACCCATGAATACATTATTGTCCTTCATATGTTTTTTCACAGTATTCTCTATAGTGTCCAATCTCTCATGCAGAGACTTCAGATTTTTCCCATCCTCCTTGTTCTGATTTCCATCATCCCCTGCCGACCCAGAATTAAAAAGATCAACACGAGAAGACAAAGCTCTCAAGTTCAGATGAATACTTTTAATTTCCTTAAATACCCATTTCATCAGTCAAAATGAGTACAAGAACATAGCTTTTGCAATTTGAAGAACCCCAAATGAAGGCTCAATTTTTTCATCCATGTCCTCCTGGAGAAGCTTCACATTCCACTCTTGCATATCCACTAGTCTAGAGAAAGGAATATTCTTAGAATAAGTAGGGATATGGTCCTTTTAAACATTGTCTTTCCCCGGAGTATCTTCCACTTTCTGCTTTGACTGCACCTCCATAAGAACCTTGAGATTTGGAGAAATGGGGATGTCATGCTCTTTCAAACTAGCGTAATTTACCAAATTAGGTACTTTTTGACCGCCCACATCCTCCTCAACAACCTTAGACATTTTACATTTTTCCTTAACACTTTGGGCTCCCATAGTTTTAACCTCTTCATCACCAGAGGCACTCACCAAAACAAAAAGAGGCTCTTTACTCTCATCATCAGACTAGGAGTGGGAAATGTAGTTGGTCTCATCATAATCATTAGCACTCAAAACATCTGATTCTATGTCCATTCCCTTATTTTTCTCAAATTTCATCTTTTTAACAGTCAGTTCAACCTTATCATCTCCAACCCTATGTCGTTATCTAGCTTATGTAGAGCCCAAGTCTCTCAGGGAAATAATAAGAGGACTGGAGGCCACAAATTTATTAACATGTTCAACAATCAAGAGAATCAAGCCCTCATGCATAATGGGCTTACTATCCTTATGCATGTGGTCATTAATGCTATGACGGAGTGATTGCAACAAGTAGAAGGGGAAAGAAATTCTCACCTTATATCGAAAATGGCATAACATCACAAAGTGATAAGAATGGGCCTTTTGTATCTCCCATCCAAAGACACATACTCCATGATCGCCGTAAGAACTTTAGCCCAAAAATATTTAATGGAGCTAACATCATAACACCCTCCAGAGTCTTTCACCAGGCTATCTGCTTCCGCTCTGTCCCTAGGGAAATGCTGAATAGCCTTCTGGGATATCTTTTTGTCTCTGTAAAATTTTATGCCTTTTGTATTTAATCCCGTAACCTCAGCTATCAAATATTCGGTGATCTTAACGACCATGCCTCCGATCACCACAGTCCCACCCTTCCAGCTTTCTAAAAAAACATTCATGATAGTTTCTTTGGAGCCATGAAGGTGCTCCATATAGTGTGTGAGGCCTCCCTTGTTAAGCTTATCGCAGACCTCTGTTTGGGTTTTCCTTGTTACAATTTTTTGGATACTTTCTGTTTAACCCACCCCCCATGGTATCTTGAAAATTACTAATAATGGTAGAAGAAAAGTAGAGACAGAGAAGAAATGCCAAGATCAAATTTTGAAAGAAATCAAAGAACTCGTGTCTATATTTAACCTTTTTTGGGAAAGACACACCTTTCCGTAATCTTGTTGCTAGCAATTAATGAAAGCCGTAAATTCATAAGATCTTTTTTAGATTTTCCAAATCTGCTCGTTTGCTATGAGTCAGATCATACGCAAACTTGGCTCTCACTTCAATCATCAAATCACTAACTCCTTGCCAGGTCATGATACCCTCAGCCTTTACTGCAATGTTAGCCAGCTCATCCACAGTACTGTTTGCTTCCCTGAAGTTATGCAAAATGATTACATTGGAAAAGGAATTAATGATTAAAGAAGCCTCATCAATAATCCCCTTGATTGACCATGATGGCTTAGTTGTCCCTTTAATGTAATTTAAGATATTCATCAAACCACCTTCGCTCCAAACATTCAATGGCATAGTTTCATTGATAAGCTCTAGAATTTGTAGTAGAGCCATCACTTTAACCACTTGATGGGTTTGGACCCAATAGGGAAGGCCACGACCGCAAGACAGTTTGCCTTGTTATCACAGATAAGACCACCACAACCCGTAGGGCCTGGGTTTTCCTTCACGGCCTTGTCAAAATTGGCTTTAATCCAGCCAATTAGAGGGGAAAGCCAAATGGCATTCTCCCACCTAGAAGGAGACAAAGCTATAGTACCAGTCAAAACTCTAGCTTTAAAATCCAGCATACCACCACTAAACATATAACAATTTTCTCTAATGCTTCTTCTAATCTTTTCCACTATGGCCACCAGAGGTAAATCCTTATCACAAAATACTCTATCATTTATTTCTCGCCAAAGTTTCTAGATGATGTGTGGAGATATAATATTCCATAGAGAACTCACAACAAGAACAACAACATTTCTCCATTGCTTGAAATTTTTTTCCAAATTTTTTGGAAATATCCAGTGAATATTCTAGCTATATAGGGTAAGACACCAAAAATCTCTGGAAAAACCACAATCAATAGCCAAGTGGAAAACCGACTCCTCCTCCTGTTTACATAGGAAACATCTATTCAGCAGGACCATTCCTCTTTTTTGGAGGTTGTCAATGGTCAGTATCTTGTTCTACAAAACCATCCAACAAAATATATTAATTTTTGGAATGAGCCTTTTATCTAAAACCTGACTCCAGAAAGGAAGAGGATCCAGGGTTTTAATCAAGATCTCAGAAGCTGAAGCCACAGAATAGAGACCCGATGGAAGCTTTCCCCAAATAAACATATCCTCCTTAGAATTGTCCACTTTCCAGACATTCAAATCCAGCATGAGAGGTTTAAGTGAGAAATCAACTTCAGAAAGGTCAACCCAGTTCTGATTTTGCCAGTAATCTGAAACATACAAACCCAATCTAAGTTTACAAAAATCAATAATAGGTTAAAAAGCAGGAATGGAAGTCAGAGGAATATCTTTTTCCTAGCAATCATCCCAGAACAATATTCTCCTGCCATTACCCAGAAGCCACTTGGCTCCCTTGAAATCTATTTCCTTAGCTTGTTGGATACTGTTCCAAATGAAAGAACCTAGCATCTTCACATTAGACTTCATAAGATCTGACATGTGGGGGAATGAGAAGATATATTTTTTTTTAATAATGTCATTCTATTCTTTATTTTTACCATAGATGCGCCAGATTTGCTTAGCCAGAAGAGCCTAGTTAATGACCCATGCCACCAGAGCCAGTCTCTTTTTTTTTCCACTCCAGACCAAAGGAAATTTCTTTGAATAGATTCTATCACTTCGGCAATTTTTTCTTGGATAGAGAAGCCTTCAGAAGTTGGATTTTACCAGCTTGGCTAAGTAGAGCTCCCTTCTAGCTAGCTAATTTCCTATTAAATCTGTCCACAATACCCACCCAAAAAGAGTCAGGGGGTTTCAAATCCAAAGGGAGGCCAAGATAGGAAGCAGGAAAAGACCCAATATAACACCCCAAGATGCGAGCAATCCTGTTTTGCCTATCCATGGGAGTATTAATATATATGTTGATGATATGTTATTGATGATAAAATTAAGTATTATATTGTTGTTAAATTTGAAATGAAAGTTCTTGGTCAAGATAAACTCATTCTTAAGATGGTGACTATGATGAATATTTTAGATTAATTAGCTAAGATTGTGAGCATAAAGAATATCAAATGGTATTTAGAGTCTATGAGAATAATGGTCCCTAACATTATGGTGTGGATAATCCATTTTCTCTTGAAAGGAATTTGACAAGTAGGAGAATGTTAGAAAATATTGTCTAAACCTTTCATTTACATATGGTTTCTATTTATACTAACTTTTCATTTGAGGATGAAATGCTATAAAAAAATTTCCCTAAGTATTCGGATGGGCCACATAGGCATGTCAGTGAACTTTCATTCAACTATTGTGTCTAGATTTAAATATGTTAAAGTTTCTATTTTAAACTTGTGATGAAAGTGTTGAAGTTAGTTATGGTGGCCTTAGAGGCCTCAAAATGACCCGAAAATTCTTGTAAGAAGTGTAGAAATCTATATCCTAATAGAAGACACTGGGAGCTTTATGATGCTTCACACGATTAAATAATCAAATAATTGGTTCAAAATCTATAGCCTCTAGAATTTGGTTATTCTAAAATAGGATATATTAAAAATGTATTAGACACATAAATGATCTATAAAAGGGAGCTACACATATTTGTGTGTATATAGAAATATCATATGGCACCTTGGACTCAAGATAGTATCATTAGCACTTTCTAGGTGGTTTTAGCTGATAGTTTTTAATACCATTTGATAGTTTCATGTATTGTATATCCTATATATTAAGTGCATAAGATGCAGGTTGTGTGTAAGAGTAGTATAGCGATTGATTTATCTTTGTATCTTTGGTTGGTGACACTCCTATGGGAATCTTGTTGTCCCATATTGTAATTTATTAATTTATTTTTCAATAATATATTGGAAGACTTTAGGAGTTGTGTTTTTCTCCCAAAAGGTGTTTCTCTGAGTAAATCATTGTGTTATGGTATGCATGTTATTTATGTTTATTTTTGTTAAGTTTCAATAACTATCATAAAGATTTGAGATTTTATTTTCATAACCCTTCTCTCAAAATTAGTGTAGAAATTTCTTTTTCTACCTTAATATACTTATAATCGATAATAAAAAACCTTGATGCTCCATTTAGGGAGTGAAATCATATGTAAGAAAGGAACAATATGGTTTTATGTGTATGTAATTTGCAAGTGTGAAAAAAATTATTTGTAGGTGCTAAATTATTAAAGATAGAGGAGGAGAAAGGAAGCATTATACGTAATCTAAGTTATTTTTAAGATAATATAAATTTTGGTTGCTCTTCTTATTTAGGAGTTATTTCAAAGGATTTTCCATATAAGCATTATGATTTTTGTCTACTTTATTTTTAATATATTTATTTATTTTACTAATATATTTTCTTGCATTCTTAATTTGGTAATGTAGTAGATATAGTCTAGCTAATAGTTGTATTAATACTTTTTAGTCTAGATTTTTTCACCCTTATTTAAAATAACTGAACCTATTGGAATAGATTATAGAGTGGAACACCAGTCCTATAGTGTGTTTTAACTCGCAAAAGTTATTTTTAGACAAAATAAATTGAATTGACTAATGATTATAATGAATAAAATTATATAAATGATGGACAAATTGAAGAGATATGATGACTGTCCTTTCATTTTTTTAGACGAGCATAAAATGAATGTGGTATCTAATTTAATTATATTAAAATAGTTATCCCATGCTTTAATAGATTTTATAAATAATAATAAATATATATCACTCACTACTATATAATAAAGAAAATCAATGCTAAAAGAAAGTGGAGATTGAAATTTTTGCAAGTTATAAATGGTTTGAAAACAAAAAAAAAGTTATTATATAATATAGAGTAAGAAATCTAACAAAGAGATACATTTGATTTTTAAAAATAGGATCTTTATTTTGAGATTAAAAAAAAAAAAAATAGTACTTTTAAGCCTCAAGCTCATTGAATTTTTTCACTTGGCCAATTTGTCTTATGCAAGGGAATCTAGTTATTTAGAAATATTTCATGCAAAATAATATTATTTTATCCATTTTTATTTCTTATAATCTTGTGTAGAAACTATGCATTTAATTTCTCATTAATAAACAATTTTATTGAAAGTTGTTATAATTATTTCTAACTTTGGTTTGTAGTTCCAGTTATCTATAGTAAACCTCAAACAAAATTTAAGTGTCACTTTGATAATGGTCTCTAGTTTCATAAAAATATATTAATTCCTAGTGATACTATTTTTTTCATTAATCTTTATTCTAATTTTGTATAGAAAATATGCATTTAATTTCTTATCGTTTGATAAATTGAGTTATATTCATGTTGATTATTTATAACTTTTTCTAGTGGCTCCACTTATCTATACCAACCCTTAGATATTTTTTTGGTTCCCTCTTTCTATAGGTAGCTCTATTCGAAATCAAATATAGTATCATGGAGTGTTCATGAATATCACTCCCTTAGTATTTCAAATATTTTGAAAGGAAAAGATAAATTTATTAGTGTCGTGACCCACTTAGAATAGGAAATAGAATAAAAAGAGCAATGAATATTAAGTTGAATAAAATTAGACAAAGTAGTAGAAGGGGGTCAAATTAAACTACATGTTGATCATTTGAAGTTGGAATAAAATCTAAGTTGACCACTATTGTCACTTAGATAATGGTCTCTAGTTTCATAAAAATATATTAATTCCTAGTGATACTATTTTTTTTATTAATCTTTCTTCTAATTTTGTATATTAAACATACATTTAATTTCCCATTGTTTGATAACTTTAGTTGTATTCATGATGATTATTTATAAATTTCACTAGTGGCTCCAATTATCTATACCAACCCTCAGATATTATTTTGGTTCCATTTTTAATATCTTCTAACATTTGTTTTAGGTTGACATGGCTTTTAACTAAACTATTACAAGTTTTTAAAAAGTACAACCTATGTAGAAGTGATGGGTCCCTTGTGAGATAAGGATATTTATAGGTAGATCTATTCAAAATAAAATATAGGCTCATGGAGTGTTCAGGAATATCACTCCCTTAGAATTTCCAATTTCAAATATTTTAAAAGGTAAAGATAAATTTGTCATTGTTATGACCCACTTACAATAGGAAAATAGAATTAAAAAACAATGAATATTAAGTTGAATAAAATTAGACAAAGAAGTAGAAGGGGGTCAAATTTCATTACATGTTAATCATTTGAAGTATAAAGTCTAACTTGACCATTATTTTCACTTTGGTAATGGTGTCTAGTTTCATAAAAATATATTAATTCCTAAGGATACTATTTTGTTCATTACTCTTTCTTCTAATTTTGTATAGAAAACATACATTCAGTTTCCCATTGTTTGATACCTTTAATTGTATTCATGATGATTATTTATAACTTTCTCTAGTGGCTCTACTTATCTATACCAACACTTAGATTTTTTTTTTCTTTTTTTTTTATATAGCTTCTAACGTTTATTTTAGGTTGAAATGGCTTTTAAGTAAACTATTACAAGTTTTTAAAAATTAGAACCCATGTAGAAGTGATCGGTCCCTTGTGAGATAAGGATATTTATAGGTAGCTCTATTCAAAATCAAATATAAGATCATGGAGTGTTCACGAATATCAATCCCTTAGAATTTCAAATAATTTAAAAGGAAAAGATAAATTTGTCATTGTTATGACCCACTAAGAATAGGAAAATAGAAGGAAAAAGAAATGAATATTAAGTTGAATAAAATTAGACAAAGAATTAGAAGTGGTAAAATTTCATTACATGTTGATCATTTGAAGTTGGAATAAAGTATATGTTTCTATCATCAATATTGATTAGTCTAATTATATGCTACATACAAAAACTAACCAACCTACGTAAAGCTAACACATCTTATAAGTACAAAAGATTTATAATCCCATGTCTCATTTACAGATCTCAAGATACATATTATTAGGCACTAATAAGTAATGGACACCATATAGTTGGATATTTGATACTAAATTTGATATGAACTATTATAGATTTTATTTTATTTATATAAGTGATAGAATGTTAGGTTTTTATAGCTTGTTATTTTCATCTAGATATAGTACATTTGAACTACACAAATAGGAGGAAAACTAAATTATGTCTAGTTCAAAAAGTTATACTTAGATGAGAATACAAATAGAAAGGATCTAGTTTAGGTTTGACTCATATAAGGTAGGATTATTCTATATGAAACATAGAACGATAATGGTGTAGCATTAAAAAACAATATGTAAACCAAATAACAAATAACAATCATGTTAGAAAGTTTAACTAGAGGGATACATTGAACATATTATAGTTCATGTAAAGTTTATGGTTAAAAGCTTAACAATAATGACTATATTTATAGACTTTTCTTAATTGGATTACAATACATATTGATAAATGGATTTGAATTTCAAAATTAGAATTTTATATATTCTAGCTTTCATTAAAAAAATAAAGGCCATCCAAATATTCAATATTTTCTTTTACATCCAATGACCAATCAAATTTTTGTACATACATACATGTGTGTATGTGTGTGCGTATATGTACATACACTAGACATATGTATTTATACATATATAAATACACAAAAATATATAAGTAAACCAAAAAATACTCTAAAAGAACGCCTAAACTATGAATTGATGCCCTTAATTCAACTAAAAAATAGTTAATTGGTATGTGTGTGTGTGTGTGGAGAGAGAGAGAGAGAGAGAGAGAGAGAGAGAGAGAGAGAGAGAGAGAGAGAGAGAGAGAGAGAGAGAGAGAGAGAGAGAGAGAGAGAGAGAGAGAGAGAGAGAGAGAGAG
>MU223090.1:2419170-2447339 GCA_018584345.1 Thuja plicata
GAGAGAGAGAGAGAGAGAGAGAGAGAGAGAGAGAGAGAGAGAGAGAGAGAGAGAGAGATGATCTTACTTCAAAACATATTTTGGAATTTTTAATCAACGGCTAAGAATTTATTAAAAACAAAAAAGGGAAAGAGTTATGCAATATTAATAAATGTTACTTTTTTAAAGTACTAACTAACTATAAAATATATGTTATTAAAACTTATATTTAAAAATTAACAAATATTTTCTAAAATTTTATTTTTATTAAGTACATACAAAATTAATACACAATATGTCAAAAATTACTAGTTTACACCATCTTCAAACTTATAATGTATATTTTCATTGGTGATGAAAATTAAAAATTTAGTTAAAATACTAATTTCAATGTCGCACTTTTGCCAACGTGTTGGGCACACTATTGTGGAATCACACCAGTACAACCAATTTTTGTAATTCAGTTAGAATCCACTATACGTTGTTTGTGCACGACCCATTTTTGTTACTTCAATTTCAAATCATTTGTGCATGTTTTCATCAATAACCACAAGGCATTGTATTTGAATTGTCCATCTAAAGGGTCCACATATACTACTAATTCAAATAAAAATCATTTTATGCCATGTTGCATCCAAATGGGAGAATTAATGTTATGTCGTTAAGTACGTGGAATTAGGTTTTGACTTTCATTTGAAGATTAGTGTTCTAATATAAGGTTTCAAGTTGTATTTGCAAGGTTGTCAAATGGATGGCCAAATCAACATCAGAAATCTATGGTAGGTTTGTGGACTCAAGGAGATCAGAAATCTATGGTGGGTTTGTGGACTCGAAAGGAGACATACAATTTAGATGTTACAAAAAGATATGCTAAATCTACAAGATGATAGAAGTGAGGAAATGTGATAGAAGTGAGGAAATGTGAGTTGTGAGGCTAGATAGGTAGCACATAAGAGCAAAGGACCCGACATCTCTTGTATATAATTCTTTATAAGAAGTAAAAGTTGGAATGCAACTTACATTTTGCAGGTTGCTTATAAGAAAGGTGAATCCTTGTGGGAAGTGGAAGTGAAAGAAAAGGATGCAAGAGGTAACTGCAAAGAAAAGATGCAAAAATGACAATACAAGCTTGTGGGACAGAGAAATAGGTGGACAATACATGCATTATATATGCTTTCCCCATGACCAAAATGAGACAGAAGGATTTTGCATGGACGGGTATTTATGAACATGAAGCCAAACCGTTAGCAAAGCAAATGAAACGTGACGGCATGGAGACAACCTAAGTTTGCAAAATATGTGTAGTGTAAGGAAACAATGAAACTCGTCTATAAAGTCATAAATGCAAATTGGACCATGACTTCCAAATCATAGGAATTGAAGATCAAGCCACAATGCAAAGGCCAATGATGGGACCCACTAAAAGAAAATCTAGATCGATAATCAACAGAAGGCCCCATGAAGAATAGTGACAACAAAAACGGCCAAAATACAAATTTGTATATTAAACTAACATAATCCTGAAACAAATATTCATAAACCGTACCACTGTTTATTCCTCTTTTTCACTTACATCCCAACACCAGTGATAAGTCAAACCTAGAAATAGAATAAGAAATCCTTACAACTACAGAAAACCTCTTACATGAAGTACAGTTTATGATGCTCTCATAACTAAAACCTTTGAATATTTATTATATTGTTAAAGTTGACTTAACAAAAAAACCAGAAGAGCCTGAGAAATTTGTTAATAAGTAGTTTCTTACCTAGCTCTAATGGTCTTTATATTTAAATTTAAGCTCTATAAATACCTCATTAATTTTAAAGAACTGTGCAATGGAAAGAAAACAAACTTTTCCAATATTTCACCAATTAATAATGGAAGACGTTTACCTCATGTAAAGCTGCCAGTGTAGCACTGCAAACCTTGCGATCCTTGCCAAATCTGTTAACACTCAAAAACTGGAGATTTGATTTCATAATAAAGGGTTAAGAACTATAACAAAACATTCTAGAGATTCTAGCACTTAAGAAAAGTCCAAGAAGGGAAAACTGAGATAAGTCATAAACTTACTTGTACACAAGTCTGGAGTTTTAACTGTTTTTAGTACCATGATACAACCAAGCTATTGCTCTTGAACATGAATTAACCAAAGTGAGTTTATCAAAGCTCGCCCAACGCCCTTTTTAGTAAGAAGTAAATTTTAATGGAATTAAACGGATATTCAAAGAGTAGACTTCCAGTTAACTGCAAGCCTAGGTAGAATTTAGGCTGAATAAACTATGGATTAATAAGAGTGTACAGTTTGACTGTCAGCTGGGAGAAAAACAAAACCAAGGAAAAAAAAGAGACAGCGCATAAACACTTAGTGGATTTAAAAATTTGTTGATATCTGTGAATCTAATCCTCCTCTTAATAGATTTGGAATGGTAGGCAGCGAGAACTAAACAACAATATAGCTGAAGTGGGCATTTGTGATGGAATGGTAGGATTAACTGTGCTCTCTGTGATTTGAAGGGTCGTTGTAGTTGAGTATGATAGAATATTCAAAACAAATTTCTTAACGACAATGTAAGACATTAGTTTTTTTCAATTGACAACTGACAGGGGACATCAGTCAAGATAAAAGAAAGTTTATATTTGTTAATTTAAAATATATTAGTTCCAATTTATTCAGAATCTGACTTATATTCGGGGATAGACTTTATATTCTAAACAATATATAAATAATATTTGTGCCAGCATACATCAAATAATTCCTGGCCACATGTGTAGTGAAGTATATTAGACCTACCCCACAAAAATCATTGCAAGCAGTATTTACGGTTAAGTATATTAGGTCCATCACACATCAATAATCGCTTGCAATATTAATCGTCATCAGCTTAGCATGCATTAGTCTTTCAAGAGTATTCATATTATTTGACAATAGCGTTGAAAAGGATAATAATGCTTCCTCTCAGAAAAAAATATTTTTCGAGATACATGAATAGTAGAAAGACTATAACGTAAACATCTATAAACAAAAAGTGATTTTAAGTGATTTTTCTAATTATTATAATAAGTATTTTTGTCAATTAGGGAAATGTTGTATTAAATTTTATTATAAATTTAAACTTTATTCTGATTCATTGTCAAGGTTTGCTAAAAGTACTTAATTTCATTAAAAGTTTGTTAATAGTTATTTTTATCAAGCACCATAAATATGTGAAAGAAAACAATTTTGGGAAAGAGAGCAATTAGTAAATAAGAATGCCGGAGATGCCTTTGAATTATATACAGTTACCATTTTATGATAAAAAGTTTTATTACTTCAGAACTGACTACGAAATGAGAGAGGTATATTTAAATCCAATTATGAATCTAAATTTTAAAACTTTAGGGTTCATGTCCTCAAATTATTCATCTGACCTAGGTCATGTGCACCGATTACAAATCTAAACCAAGGCAAGGTGTGGATGAAATTAAGTACTAAGATTATTATGTAAGTAAGATTAAGTACAAAGACTAATATGTAAGGATGATTGTCTATTAGCACAAGTAAGACTTAGGTTACATACAATCTATTTGTGTTTAAATCCATTATAAAGGAGAAAAGTACAATAAGTTTTCACCTTTAAATGTCAATACTTTGAGTGACACATGAACTACCATTATTTTACACATCAAAGAAGAACCAAGCAACCAATATGCATGTAAACATTTAGGCACTCATTAAATGATGTTACTATAGATTTAGATGTCATTTAGATCATGGGTTGTCCAAAGTATTATGATCTAAATGATGACTTAGATGAACTAAGTGCATGTGGAAGCAATATTGAGGAAAGATGTCTAGATAAAAAGGAATATGAGAAAGGGAATTAATTTTTTTTAAAGGGAATCAATGAATCATGTACATGAGTCTTTTATTAAAGAAAACCTAGTTTTGAAGGGATAAGAAACCCTTAACACAACAAAAGGAACAACTAAAAGCTTTAGACCCTAACCATTAGCACAAAAATAACAACAGACCAGAACAACCAAAACAAGGTAGCCAAGCCCCCAAAAAACTTATAAACATTTTACTAGACTATCATGTTTCAAAAAATCTCAACATTAATACTACAAACCTTCTTAATGATACTGTCAACTGAGGCAATCCCCTTGTATTTTCTTCTCAATCTGGTCGCAGGTCCAGGCATTGTATCCCTCTCTTTCTCCTTCTTAGTCAGAAATTTGTCCTTAGTAGGGGTTTTTTCCTTCTTCACCACACCTTTGTCCACGAATTGAACTCTTTTAGCATATTTCACACTACCAAATGGAGAAGTAGAATTACTTTTAGATTTGACATATAGAGCATCTGCCTACTTATTTAACTTTTTGAGGCCCTTAGTAGTGTTATTCATGGTGGTTTTGCTAATACCAATAACAAAAATTAATTTATCCTAAATCTCATTCATATAATTCTCCATCTTTTGAATACACCACTCATGATCTTCTATGAGATCTTTAATACCCTTGGCTAAAGCTTAAGTACTAGCTATAATACCATCAAGACTTGGGATGGGGGACAGCATAGCCCTTTCTTTTAAAGCATTAATTTTGATGATTATCCACCTAAACAAAGCATTTTGACTTTCTATCATGTCTTTAAAAAAAAATTAATAATAGGGTTCTCCTAGACTAATGAACCATTCTCCATCGGTGTATCTTCTTCCCAACCAATAGGGATGTCCACATGTTGCAAATAATATGGAAGAAAACAACTAATAGGGGGAAGGGGGATTGAATTAGTTGTTCCCAAACTTAAACTTCAAAACCCTAAACCTTCAAAACATTCAAGCATTAACTCCTAAAATTTATTCTAATTAATAAACCATGCAATATACAAGCATCTATAAATCAAAAACACATCCATAATGCTTGATACAAAGATTTTTTATGTGGAACCTTGTTAGAGGAAAAATGACAGTGGGGCTGATTACGCACAACAAATAAATGTACCTTGTTAGAAGTAAAAAATTATTACAATAATGGGGAATGCATATGCATTTAGGATCATTGCCTAGAGGTCACTTCTCAAATGTAAAGCCTTGGGATACAACCCCGTCAAAGGTTCACTGCCTTACAGTCTTATCACTATAATGATCTTGAGTTTTTGCGAACTATGAAAATGACATCTACTATATATCAAATACAACTCCAATGTACTACAGTGAAGATCTTTGTTCAACCCCTCAATGAAACACTTTAGATCACCACTGAATTAGTCTCTTTCTCTACTAGAAATCTCTAACATTCACATCCATTATCTACACCTTGATTTATCCCTATTTCATCATCGTATATCAATAACTAGGTTGGAAAAACCTAATTCTCCCTTTCTTCCAATCATCGCGCCAAATATCAAGTTTCAAACCTATCTTTAGCCATCAAATCATAGACACAACCTTTAAAAAACACCTTGAGATCATAAATCTCACCGATTTCACGATTTAGCACTTGTGCAACATGATTACTATCCCAGTCGACCAAGAACAAAAGATAACAATAAAAATATTATTGTTGATCGAAAATTCCATCAATATGATCTTCTAGTCCATGCAGATCACCAAATCATTAAGAACATAATTCAATAATAGCCTATAGAATCACGATCAATACTCAAACACTCAAATTCATAACATCCATTAGATTTGCTAGCCCTTTTTCAACGAACCCCAAGAACACTATCAGCAAGGCTCTGGCACACTAAAAATATTCGATGTGAACCTCTAAAGTAAAATCCCTCTGAATAGAAGATGCTTGAGTATGTCCCAAACACACTCCTAGATGCACACTAAGAAATTCCAACTTTATTTTGCACATCTAACATGTTTTTGTAATCATGTCAACACTGTTTGTCACTTTTTCTACCAATCACCAACTCAGACTCTGTATCATGCCCAAATATTCATGATATCTTCTAAAACTTGGGGTGAAATAATTACATACCTTATTCAACAATCTCCTATGTACATGACCTCATATCTGTTATATTCAATCCTCATGGGACCTGTAAACATCATGTTCCACTAGCCAACCAACAACAGTTAAGTTATCATCAAGAAAATAATACTTTTTATTAGTTCCTTTGATATCTTCACATCAATGAAAACACATCCAACTTTATAACAGTCTCCCCATTTGGCATTGATGGAAACACATGATGTAAAAAATAGGTAATACAATTAGAAACCAACAATCTCACTCCTAGAAAGATAATCAATAGCACTACAAACAATGTCCATAATTATTGTTCAAATTCTCCCAAAAACTTCTCCCCTTCGGAACAAGCTCCACATGGATCCAATCTGATTACATTCTCTTCTCTCCATTGGTTTCTCCCGCAACGATGTACACTACATTTCTTGGGTAAATAATTATTTATGTGTAAGTATATAAACTTGTTTTTACATGCCTCTCTTCCTTCTCATTTGACATCCTTTTCTCTTCCTTCACATCTGATATGATTTCTTCACAACTCTCTCTCTCTCTCTCTCTCTCTCTCTCTCTCTCTCTCTCTCTCTCTCTCTCTCTCTCTCTCTCTCTCTCTCTCTCTCTCTCTCTCTCTCTCTCTCTCTCTCTTCACACCCAATTTTTTTCACATGCTTCTCTCCCCTGTTGACATCAATGAGAAAGGTATAACCATCCTTCATTCTAAATTTAGCTTCTGCTCTCCTTGAAACCTATAACCAAATGATCTTAATTCATTGCTACTACTCCCCCTCAATATCAACTTCCTTACATCAATCCAACTTTAAAGATAAAACTTTCAATTCACTAGATTGATGCATTTACATGCATCTCTTAGTTATGTTTTGGAGGGGCAATTACCCCCAACTTTCCTCTTGAATTTTTAGTAGATCTTGAGAGAGATAAAATAAATAAAAATATTCAATAATTATTATAATAAAAGATAAGGTATATATACATAGATATAATGGAGAAGTTACAGAGAATGGAGTAGTTAAGTACTTGTAAAAAAATTCTTAGAAAACACTCAGTTACAAAGTGTTCACAAATGGACCAAACTACATGTTATCAATGCATTACACAAACATTCCCCCCTTAATACATTGATTCTGAATTATCATATTTACTTTTACCTAGGGACCCCCTCTTAAGGATTACATAAAAAACACGTTGATTACATAATTTGAATACATATTTTAAGAAAAAATCTTATAAATTAGCAAATCTTGAAGCATGAAAGGATCCATAAAGTTGTCTTGTGACCCTCGGAAAGGTGTAGCTTCAAGTTGTACTATTAATATCTCATTCTCAACTCTTGAATCACAGAGTCTTAAATTTTTCAACAATGATCCCTAAGAGATGTGACAGAATCTCTATCATTGACTAGTGACCATGAAAGAGTATAATTCTTGAACATATAATCTAAAGATCGCCTAACAACAATCCATATTGAGTGCAATACTAAATCCCAAAGCTATCTCCAAAAAGAGTCTTCATAAAACATGCATTGTTAAAAAAATTCAGCATTAGAAAGAAAAAAAAAATAGAAAACCAAAAACGTAAAAAATGTTTCCCATGCACAAACCATCTCAAAGTGAGAAGCTGACTTGAGATGATGGAATTTCTTCCATCCTACGATGCCATCAACCTCCAGATGTGAAGGTTCAAAGCACATAATTCTGATTAACATGAGAATTAGATTCATTAATGATCTCTCCATCATTTATTACATCCTCATCTTCAATGAAAGAAACATTATAGGTTCTTCTTCTAGTTTTACCTTAAAAAATCACTAGCTCTAGTTCTATAAACCCATGTTGTGTGGCCCTTTTTCTTATAGTAAAAAATTTATTGTCACTTTTATTATTATCTGATCATTTCTTATGACTTCATGAGTATAATTATTTGTCTATTTGATGATCTTATTTTATAACTTCATTTGTCCCCTTTTCTTCTACTAGAAGGGCTGAAATCTTATCCTCTAGAGTTTGCAAAGTGATTTGACTGAGTGTAAAGACAATATTTCTATATTTTGAAGATAAGCTATTTAACAGGATGACCTTAGCATCATCATAATCATCAACAAGATCCTTAACCTCTACAATTTTTCTAATGAGAGACCTCAAATTACTTACATGGTTCAACATTGTTATTACATTTTCCATTTTGAATCTAAACAATTGGATTTTTGGAGAAAACTTTGCATTGACAACTTTCGCTCCAAATAGCTTGTTGAAATTATTCCAAATGTCTGCAGAATAATTATCTAAATCTATATGATAAAGTTCATAGTCTACAAGAGAAAGACCAATAATAACCTTGGCTTTGTCATGTCTATTTCCCCAATCCAACAATTTATTTTCTTTTGTAGGTGATTTTTATTTTTCTCTTACTATTCCCCATAAATTTTTATACATCAATTGCATTTGTATTTTATTCTCCATGTATGAAAATTGAAACCAGAGTATTTCTTGTATGGAATCTCTATTGAAGAAAAACACTTTCACTATAAAAACAAATTATTTATCTTACCGCCAACCACTCACAAAATTGCAAATACTATGTGTTCTATGCTTGGATAAAGGTATCTACTTACTAATATTCTGGTCGCATTAGAATTGAAGTGCTTCTCTTCATGCATGTAAAATGTGATCAAACTCTAGTTCAATGCATCATAAAAAGGATTACAAAGTCGAAGAGATTTCTCAATTGTTGAGTAAATGTTCATGTTCAAATCTTTTTTTGTAGTTATACACTTTTCTTTGTATAAGTAATTGTTAAGGCCAAAAAATATCACCCTAACTCAGGCATTAGGGAATACTAATATCTCTTGGGAACAATGGAAACCTTCATGAGTTGTGGGTGGACTCTGATTTGATTTGGAATATTACCTATGACTGATTTTTGATTGGGGAAAAGGGAGAAAGATGACTAAAACTGAATAAACAAACTAAAAAGGTGATACACCAAATTTGATTCAGACTTATCAGAACTTTAAACCATCGCCTATAGGACATACATTACTAAGATACGAAATAACATTCACTACTCAACACATAGGCTGACTTAAAAATCACTATTAGGGTTTGTACCATAAATAGTGACAATTCTGCCAAAAAACATGTAGCTTCTGCAAAAGGTTATGCTTCATAACCTAGAATAGGGATTAGATTGATTCTCTAACCTATGCTGCAAAACACATTATACTTAAGTGCAGAAAAATTGAAAGGATTGATAACAAAAACTCAGAAAGATGTATGAATAATGGGGACAAACTTTATTATCTTCAAAATCTGTAAGATAGTTACATGAGAAAGTACAAAAAATTCCAAGGAATACATGCATTCACTTGAACACACTTTGCATAAAACATGAACTGATGGCTACAAAATACATGAAAGAGGTGCAAAGGAACAAAAATCTCACTAAGCCACCTTCCTCCTAAATTTTAAATCCCTAAAAATAAACAAGAGGATCATTTATAAACCCTCTCAAGGCCAATTTTGAAAATGAAATTCCCTCTAAAAGGCCTCCAAATCAGAAAAACCCTAAATCTAAGGCATAATTGAAGCCCTAAATCTAGCCCCTAATGTTGGTATTTAAAAAAAAAAATTACATCTTTTACAAAATACATTCCAACATATAAAAAATACATCAAAACCCTAACAATACATATAACCCAACCACCCACAACATATAAAAACCCTAACCCATGCCATATACCCTAACCATGCCAAACTCCACACCTTAACTAAGGTCAACATGACCAAAATCTATACAAAAATTATCTCCTCCAATCGTGGCATGTGGTTGGGTTTTCATGGCAGTAGGTTGTGGTCATCGTGCACTCCAGTCTGCAAAGGAATTAACTCCACTCTGACAGTAGATTTCAAATCCAAAAAAACTTGGGCAAATGGATTGTTTTCACATCTCATTTGGTTTTTTTTTGTATTTGATGAAGATGTTAGGTTTTCTAAAACCCTAACCTTGTGGCGCTACCATGATGTGATTGTGGCACTATTTTTTCTCCTTTGTTGTTGTTCTATTTTTGGATTGTCGATAAGGAAGTGGACACTATGATGTGGTTGATGAATTGTTATTCTTTGGGCGATTCTCTGATCTTTGAGTTGAAACATAGATTCTTCTCTGTCTGCGGCTAGTAATGTGCATTCATGGAACTCGGGCTCCAACTGAAAGTGGGTAATGCTTTTAAGAGCTCGGGCTCTATGTTCCTTATGGCACTTGAGTTAACAGAACTCGGGCTTATTGCGTATTAAATCACTTGGGTTATGTGTTTAGAATAGAGTTTGGGCTCTCTCCACCATGGGCTCTTGTTTTGGACTGGAGTCCCATGTCATAAAGTATGGCAATCTCCATGCATCTTCACCGAGATCAGGCTCCAACGCAACTTCTTTGCATGTAACTCACAGATTAGTTACTTTATTTACATTTTATCTCGACTTGAACATGTTGTTGTATACATCATTGCATTTCATAGTTTTTGAGCACTTGGGTTATCTTCTATCACTACTTTCAATAATATAATTCTTTTACCATGTTTGTTGCAAATGATTATGGAGTTTTGTTGATCTGGGTATCCATCTTTCATGGCAAATAAATTTGGATTTTTCTCTTAATTTACTCTGTTGACTCCAACATATCTGTTGACACCTTTTCTTCATGATTTTTTTCTAGAGCATCCATGGAAGCTATCTGTTGTATCTTAAAAAATTGAGCTTTATGTATATTGATGTATGATATTTATTTTTTTGCTCAACTCAAGCCTCTATTGATCTAGAAGTATGCACCCATTAATGTTGATATTTGCATTTAAAAATGAACACGTGCAAGAGTTGTTTGTGGTTGTAACCGAGAGATGAAATCAAGCTTCTTTGTCGGCTCCACTATGGCCATGTGATTTTGAATGTTGTCATGCTCTGTTGAAATGTGCCACTCTTTGTGCAAAATGTCACCACTCTGTCATGTCTGCATCTTTGTTTTGTCATTACGTTATCTTTTGTGGGGTTTTGCATTCATGTTCAAACTCCATCATTTGTCTATTAGAACTGTGCTACTTACTATTGAATAATAATCCTGTCATCATGCATATTATTGCCACTATATGTTTACGTCTATGTTGAGACCGTTCCCTGTCTCTATCCATAATGTCTAAGGTTTTCATCACATCATCTCACTCCACAAAATAGTGACAAGTATTACATTCATATACAGTTATCACCTCAAATGAAAGAATTACTCATGGGGTTTGAGCATGGGATCGTGACTCCCATGAGAAATACTACATGAAATTGAGCTCGACCATTGAATATGCATATTTTCTTATCATTTACATAGTTCTATCAGATATATACATATTGATTTTGGGATTATAACACTATCATTCAAACATAAGTAGAAGCACACAACCATAGCATTCCAATATATGTACATACACTGTTTATTTGATCATACACAATAACAAAATTGCTAATTAGTTCATCACATATGCATAAAACATTGCTATTTGACTTTCCATACATGTATAATCTTTGCATTTGTCATTTGATCATGTAGAATAACAACATCAAATAATGCCACTATTTAGTTGAATATGCACTTGGAATACAACATTTGTCTTTTAAACATGTAGAATAACACTGTCACTCTCTTCCATTGTTGACTAGGCACTGTATTTGAACTCATTTGAACATGTACTTAGAAGCATCAGATAATAGCATAGTTTACTTAAACAAGCACATCGCTTTTTCATTTCTTTTCCACTCTTGAATAGGTACTTGAGAATATCAAAGTGATACTGTTATTCACTTCTCATTTTGCATATGGCATTGTTTTCTGTTCTCTTATTCAAATATAGTAGTATTCATAATAGCATGAAGATAATAGCAATATTTACTTAATTTCCTTTTTTGAATGTCAACAACATTTAGAAATCTAAACATGCTCTTTCTACTTGGATGACAATGCAATTAGATCTTCTATATATGCATACTACTTTGTGACAACATTCGTGTTCTCTACATTTGATCCATCTCTGGGAACTGTTATTTGATTACTTATAGGAATATTCATTCCATTTCAATTGTGATGCACTCATTGTATATGCATAACTTAAACCTTGATACACAATACCATAATATTATATGTGCATAATCCATTTGACAACAACAAATGACATCTTATTTTTTTTGAAGCATAATAGCAATAATATTTTCCATGGCATTGCATTTAACCTTAACTTGTGAAGTAATTAAATATAGTACTACCTCATTGTTTTATTGCAATCCATTCATCTCCTTCTCTGCAGCACTTTGTTCTTTGCACATACATCTTCCATCTTTCCAACAACATTACTATACTCTGCATTCTGTATCAATTGCATTTTGTAACATGCTTGCATCTTGTACTGGAACCTTTATGAACTGCATCTCTTTCTTCTACATCTTCTCATTTCTTAACTCATGAAATCCTAGCATTATTTCACAATGCATCTTATGAGGTTCGAGCACAGGCTCGTGACACTCATTGCATTTTTTGTCATCTGCTACTAGTGAACACATAGATCATGTTTCTTTCTGCATTTTGCAAACACTTCTACTCATTCTGCTTGCACACACCATCAAATCAACATGTTAGGTTAGTGGGGATAATTAACCAATCAATGTTTGTGTGTGAGTTCCATGTAAAATGACATTCATGCATGAATGTTGGTTGATTGGTTATGTTTACCATCTTAACATGTTGATGTTCTGAGAACTTAGGTTTCTCATCTATAGGAACTAAGTCCCTTTGATTAAGTTATTCTGGTTTTACAAACATCAATTCTTGAATAATGCATAATGATAACCATATACAGTAAAAGGTTTCATCGATTTATGTTCCTTTGATACTTTTATTCAGTTGATGTAGATGCATACTTTGCTGTTGTATTGATGTTTTTGGTAGATTTACAGTTTTGAAAGATTGATTGTTGTATGCTAATTGGTTTTCATGCATTGCTTAGATCCAATTTGGATCTAACTCTTTTTTGTTTTCATGATGCAAGACACAACCCTAGACCTAAAATGCAAAACTGACAGGAGGATAGACATGAAGATCAGACATAGGACACACAAACAGCTACCATATCATAGAGTCAACTTTTAGAAGGAAATGCATGGACCCCTACTCATGCTTCTATCATGCTTTCTTTTCTATAATTACCTCTAAGTTTCAATATGAAAATATGTGATATGGAAGAAACATTTTCTTATTAAATTCAGTTTGAACGCACAATGTAGTGATCAATTATGAACTTGAAAATCTGAATGTCATCAATACTTAGAGTAGAATTTAACCCGATAATATGAATGCAATGGCAATGTATTTCATCTTCATTACTGAATAGAAATGTTAAAGATGTATACCTTCATGCAATTTTTTGTTATTTATGATTGTCATATTACAATGTGCAAAATTAGGGTAACAACTCTGGGGACCTTTGCTGGATGTATGCCTACTAGACCTGAACTTTAGACCTTATCCCTAGGGAAATGGAGTCAAAACCTAGAATATACAAATGTAGCCTTATTGAAATGAAAATGCAACCTATAACTAGGACCTATGAAACCTAACTAGGACCTTGTGCCAAGAAGGAACTTTATTGAAAATGAAATCTAATGACTCCTAGTGCTTGATAGTACTTATTTAAATGAAACTAGAACTGAAAGTAGTAACCCTCAAAGAAGAGCTTGAGGAAGATCTCATTAAATGGGATGGGAAAGATCTCTCCATCTATTTTTGGATAGATGAAAGGCGTTGTTCTCTTTGCATGTAGTGATGATAAATGGGCCTGACAAAAAATTGTCAAATTTATCGTACTTCCTTGGCCTACTCTTCAGTACATCCCATTTAAGAACTAGGTCACCCTCTTTGAACTCTCTAGGTGTTTCCTTCTTATCAAAATACCTCTTAGTGTGATTCTTCCTTAGCTCATTATTCTTTAAGGTTGTGCTCCTTTTCTCCTCTAGATGTAACAATTCAACATATCTCAACTTAAGAGGATCTTCCTCTTCAAACATCATCATATGATCAACCAATTGTAGGGCTGGAAACTCAGTAGAAATAGGTAACCCTGCTTCCTTACCATAAACTGATACATAGGGTGAGCTCCCATTGATCTTTTTTGGTGTAATTTTGTCTAGCCAAAGTGTTTCCTTGAGTTTTGAATGCCAATCCCTCTTGTTCTCCTGTAGAGTCCTTCTAATAGTGCTTATTAGGTTTTTGTGAGTAGACTCAGCAAGACCATTACCTTGGGGGTAATAGTTAGATGATGTATTCAGATAAATCCCATTTTAACAGCCCATTCTATTATTATATAACCAACAAAAGCCAATGCATTATCTGAAATAATTGATTAAGGTACCACAAACCTGGTTATAATATCTTCATAGAAGTTAAGAACAAAAGATCTGGTTGATTCCTTTAATGCAATGGCTTCGGTCCATCTTGTAAATTAGTCTGTAGGAGTTAAGATTCATTTGTGACCTACACTAGAACTAGGATTAATGGGGCCTATGAAATCCACTCCCCACTTGATAAATGGTTGTTCAACAATGATAGGCTTTAATTACAATGCTACTAGCCTTTGTTTTCTTGCAAAAAGAGCACATTTTTGACAACTTTTCGCCCAAGAATGGGCATCCTTAAATAGATCAAGCCAACAATAGCTTTCACTTAATATTTTCCAAGCTATAGTTTTTGGATTGAAGTGTCCTCCACATGATCCATCATGAAATTCAGATAAAAATTTTCTTTTATCAATAGCATCAGTGCATTTTAGCAACATTCCATAATAGTCTTTTCTATAAACCATACCATTTATCAAAACATAAGGGATAGATTGCAATCTAAAGTACCTCCTTTTAGCTTTATCAAGATCAGTTGGACATTGTCCACTTTGCAGAAATATGCTCATATCAGCCAACCAATTTGTTGGTTGGTCATTAAGTATAGGATTATCTTGAAGCAAGACATCCACATTGTTTTTTTCAGCTTCTTCTTCTTTTTCTTCCATTTTTTCACACAAACCCTTAGCTCTAACCAGCTTGGTTACATGAATATGTACATCATATTCCATAACTTTTGTGATCCATCCTGCTCTCTTTTCATTTACATCCTTGTTCAAAAGAAAATCTTTAATGCTAGGATGTGCAACCATTAAATGAATTTTATTTCCAGCAACAAGATGTTTGAACTTCTTTAAAGAATTAATAATAACATGTACATGTTTCTCAAAAAAATTGTACCTTTGTTCATAGTCATCCATTCCTTTGCTGAAAAAAGCAACCGGCTGCTCTAAATTATCATCATTTTTCTTCACCTACATAGCTGAAACAGTATCATAGCCTCCAAAAGCATATAAAATAAAATCTTTAGTAAAATCAGGATTAGCCAATGTAGGGGCTGATGATAGGGCAAGTTTGATATGCTCAAAACTTGATTTTCCTTCCTTAGTCCATCTAAAAGATACATTTTTCTTCAGCATTGTGGTTAAGGACTTAAGAAGATTAGCAATGTCTGGAATAAAGCGTCATATAAAGTTAATTCTACCAATAAAACTTTGCAGCCCTTTTTTTTATGTTTGGGCAATGATAAATCTAGAATTGCATGGATCCTTTCAGGATCTATTGTTGTACCCTCTTTTGAAACTTGGTAGCCTAAAAGCTTACCCTCATGGACTGCAAAGAATAACTTTTTGGGGTTAAGAGAGATTCCAAAATCTATGCATATTTGAATTTCTTGCCTTAAATGGACTATATGGTGATCTACAATCCAGTTGTAAATAGTAACATCATCCAAGTAAACCAAAACAAATTTGTACATCAGATTTTTAAAATCCATGTCCATAGCCTTTTGGAATGTGGCTCCTACATTTGATAAACCAAATGGCATTCTTTTGTATGCCATTGTTCCCTATTTAGTGGTAAAGGTTGTTTTATATTGATCTTTCTCCTTCAATAATACTTGGTTATAACCAAAATAACCATCTAGAAGAGAAAAACTTTCAGAACCAGAGACATACTCTAAAATGTCTTCCATGGATAGAAGAGGGTGTCTATCTTTTAGAGATGCCCTATTAAGGTCTGTAAAATCCACACAAATTCTAATCTCCTCATTCTTCTTCCTCACAAGAACTAGATTTGAAACCCAAGATGTATATTTGATTGGGAAGATATTCCCACTATCTAGCAGTTTATTCAGCTCCTTGAGCATTAATGGCTCTAATTTGGGGTTGATTGGCCTTTGTCTTTGCCTGATTGGCCTAGAATTGGGCTCTAATTCAATGGTATGTTGGGTCAATTGAGGGTCAAACCCTTTCAAATCAGCATAATCCCAAGCAAAAACATCATTGAACTCTTTGAACAAACCAATAAGAAGCTCCTTATCTTGAAAAGAGTTAACTTTACCAACCTTTAAGAACTTGTTTCTGAATATTTCTAGCTCTTTATAATGATCTTCCTTGACCAGCATGCTACTTTTGTTCTTCCTAAACTGATCATCAGAGTTAAAGATGGACTCCAAGTTGACTAGTCCTTTAGGCAGCTTATTGGAATTTAATTTTATGATTTGGTCCTCAAATTGTTGTCTTACTTTGTTGTCATTAGAAGCTGCAAAGCCGTCTGCTTCTATCATAAAACTTAAGATCTTCTCATCAGTATGGAAAACTTGCTAATTAATTTCATTATCTAGAATGGATGGCCTAACAACAATTTTCAAATATTGGATTGATCGGTATCTACACCTTTATTTTTAGAAATTGTAACTTGAGCACCAATAGAAACTAACCTATCAACATGCTGGTTTTTACTTCTAGGTACAGAAATAAGATTGAATGCATCAAAATCAACTAGAATATCCAAGATTCTAGATTTATACAACTTTATGAGATCATTTTTAACAATATTCAAACCTCTAACCTTATTAACCACCAATTCACTATCCCCAAATTCCTTCAAACATTTAACATTTCTCTTTCTTGCCCACTCCAAGCCTTGAGTTAGATCTTCACATTTAGCCACATTGCGAGAACAAGGAAATGATAATCTAAATGCAGCATAGTATTTGTCACCATCTGGTGAAACAATCATAACCCCTACACCAGCTCCATCCTTGTTTCTAGATCCATCAAAATACTTGTTCTAAATCAACATGATGTGGTTTTATCAAGTTAGGCATAACAGGATCAGATTCAGCAACCATATAATTACCAAAACCAACATCATAAATAACACTATCTTTGCTGGTAAAGGCATTTCCAACTGCCCACTCATCCAATAAAATATAAGGGATGCCTTCAATCTGAGTATCAAAGTCTAGATAATCTTTTAGATCATTAGCATCTATGATCACACAAATAGCATTAATAGGGCTTGGAATATATGGCTCTATGTGATCCTTGGTCAACAATTCTAATTCTATGGTCACTTTTGTACCATATCTTGTCCTAAATAGCATGTGAGACCAATCAGATAAGAAATATCCTCCTATCTTTGCAGTGAAATCTATAAATAAACATAGGGCAAAATAAGGAGGCAGATCTATAACATAGATATCTTACTGAATAGAGAAATTTGGGCAAGCATGCAGGGTCAAACTTGCATTTTTAACAACACCTAAAGTGTGGACTAATGAACCATCTAACTTAATAACTCCTTTGTCAAGAGGATCATACTTTAAATCAAGTAAATCTACAATATTTTTGTGCATTACTGTGTTGGTTACACCACTATCAGCCATGCAATTATGCACTAATTTATTGTTAATTATCAAGGACACATAAAAATGAGGTGGCTTAACATTTGTAACTTTCTTACCATCCTTTGATGTTGCTCCTTGCACATCTACATCCCCTGAATTAGCAAAAATAGTCCTTGAAGGCTGCTTTAGGGCTTGATGTGAACTTGTTGTCCCACATTGAAATAGAAACATAGATCTTAACATGTTGATGTTCTAAGAAAGATTTCTCAGCTATAGCAACTAAGTCCCTTTGATTCAGTTTTTCTAGTTTTACAAACATCAATTCTTGAATAATGTAGAATGATAACCATATACAGTAAAAGGTTTCATGGATTTATGTTCCTTTGATACTTTTATTCAGTTGATGTAGATGCATAATTTGTTGTTGTATTGATGTTATTGGTAGATTTACAGTTCTGAAAGATTGATTGTTGTATGTTGTTTGGTTTCCATGCATTGCTTAGACCCAATTTGGATCTAACTCTTTTTCTGTTTTCATGATGCAGGACACAATCCTAGACCTAAAATGCAGAACTGACAGGAGGACTTGGACAAAAGACAGACATGAAGATTAGACAGAGGACACACAACCAACTACCATATCATAGAGTCGACTTTTAGAAGGAAATGCATGGACCCCTACTCATGCTTCTATCATGCTTTCTTTTCTATAATTACCTCTAAGTTTCAATATGAAAAGATGTAATATGGAAGAAACATTTTCTTGTTACATTCAATTTGAATGCATAATGTAGTGATCAATTATGAACTTGAAAATCTGAATGTGATCAATACTTCAAGTACAATTTAACCCGATAATATGAATGCAATGACAATGTATTTCATCTTCATTACTGAATAGAAATGTTAAAGAGGTGTACCTTCATGCAATTTTCTATTGTTTATGATTTTCATATTGCAATGTGAAAAATTAGGGTAATAGTAATATTATGGCAGGTAATCTCTTTCTTTATCACCACTTTTGATACATACTCTCCTCTAAACTCACATAAAATGTAAACACTTCCAATCTTGTGAGAATTTTTATTATTGTCTGTAGATGCACTTAGGTTTGCATATGCAAATGAAAGAAAAAGAAAAGGGATTTTTTCATCTCCTCATTGGTCTCCTAAGCCTCACCTTTTCTTTTCCTCTTCATGCATAACCTATGCCCAACGAAGACAAAAGAGGATAGAGAATGGAAGAAACACAAGCATGATTACACACCATTGCAATTTCAAAGTGAAAGACATCTTCAACATGGCTATTCAAAATGAATGACATTGCATATGGTTTTAATAGGATTGGACACTCAATATGGAAATCACTGGCAGTATAATTTTATTAAAAGACAATTAAGTTGGCAGACATTCACACTCATACATTGTCTAGAAAGACATAGATGAGAGTAGACTAAGACAACCTCAAAGCATATGAGAGAGGGGTGCTCAGAATATTTTATGATATGATACCACATGAGATAGATAGTATAAATAAAAACATTTAGTGATTATTCTAATCAAAGGTAAGGTATATATACATGGAGAGAATGGAGACTTTATGTACTCCTAAAAAATACCCTGAGTAATTAAGCAGTTACAAACTATTCACAAATAGACAAAACTACATGTTATCAATTTATTACGCCAATAAATCTCCTTTTTCTATTGGCCTTATTCTTCTTCCCTCTATACCTACTCTTATGTTTCTATTCCTTTTCCTATTTCACCTTTATTTTTCCTTTGACATCACTATGTATTCTCTTTTCATGCTTGTCTTTCTTATCCTCTTTCTTCTCCTTGCCTTGAATATCTTTTGGCACTTTCTTGTTTGGTCCTTTAGTTTCACCTTAGTTCACATTCTTGCCTCTGAAATTCTCAAAAGTAAGTTCCAATAAGTTGCATATGATCTATAGAAAAATCTTTTGTCCATCCTTCTCTTTCTTCTTAGTAATGCATTGACTAGAAATGTGACCAAATGTATGGCATGCAAAACATCTAACTTTTCCCTATTAAAAATATTAATCTTCTTCCTCATATTTTTGCATATACTTGGATCATGAATATCCCTTTTGTCACTAAAACATACATTTCTCTTTCTGTAATCCACTTCTTTATGTCCATCTTCATTAAGTTAATAAGATATACCTCTAAAATTTTAAGCTTTAAACTCCTTTTCAGATTTTTTCTTCTTGTCTTTCTTTTTATTCTTCTCTAATTTAGAATTGTCCTAGTTGATTTGGAGCAATCTCATTTCTTGAATCTAATATCACTCTCATCTTCTATCCCCCTCTTAATTAGTAGTGCCTCAAGCTTAGCTAAATAGATCTTGATCTTACCCTTGTACTCCTTTTCAATCCTAAGATCTTCTTCCATGGCTCTAACCCACTAATCATCCATGAAATATTTGTATATATTTTTGGCCTCAATATGATAAGTTAAAAAAATTTGGTCTTCTTCAATTCCTATTCTAATATTCTATACGTTATTCTCAAGATTATCTTCATTTGACTATAAACTTTCACTAGACTGATTGTCATCAAACTTCTTACGATTGTGAATCTCATCGTGACTTGAAAATTTATTCTCATTTATTTCTCTGAATTTTATTCTCAAAAAGAGTTTGCATTCCATGACATACACCAATACTTTGTTCATCTGAGATACCTTTGTAAGAACTAAACTAACTTTCAATAAATTGAGTATTCAAGTAACTTCCTTCATAATGATTCACATTGTCATACCTTGGTGTGCTTTCCTTCACTTGTGACTCTTGTGTTGTTACTTATCCTTTATTTGTATTATCCTAACCATTAGTATTCACTGAGGCCCTTGACATCTGATTCTAGCTTTGTTGTTGTAGTCTTTTATTACTACTAGCATAGTGTTCGTCCTTGTATGATTTGGTCTTTCCTTCTTCAATATGAGTAAGAAGATATCTTACTCTTTAATTATTCAGATGGAAAAAAAATTAGTTGCTATTGGATCCTGATTTAATCTCTACTCCACACTCATTGAAAGTTTTACATTTTAATCCTTCAAGTAAAATCTATATCCTTTATCTATAAGTTGTCCAACACAAATTCTTTTTGTTCTTTAATCATTCATATATAGCACATTATCAATTGTATTCTTACCATCTAGGGATATGGTACATCTACCTTTGATCATACCTTCAGAGTTGTTTCCCCACTTAACAACACCACCTTCATACCTCTCATATTGCAAACAAAATCTCTTGTTATTGGTCATATGATGGTAGCAACCACTATCAAAGACCCATTCATCTTTCTTGACATCTTGAGAAGTTTGGGCCTTTTCTTCAACTTGAGCAACTGAGATTTCTTCTTGAACCATATTACTAACAACATCATTAAACAAAATATCTTCAAAAACATTAATATAAGGAATAATTTTCATATGGTTTTCATATTTAGGTTCATCCTCATGAATTTCAAGAAACACAAGTTCATCATCACTCTTAACATTATCAGTTTCATCATCAGTGACTCCTTCATTGTGAGTAGCATAAGGACACATTTTATCATACTTAAGGAGATCAAACTTATACTTAGTAAACCTATCTTAAGATCTAGAGGCATAATGTCCTATTTTTTTAGAAGAAAAAAATTAAAAAGTCATTTTACATTTGTACTTACCAGATCCTTTTGATAGTCTCCTTGCAACTATTGCTTCCAATTCTTGACGCTCTTTCTCTTTTTCTTTAATTTCTCTCATCTCCTTTTCATATTTTTGTATTATTCTTGTAGATCCTTCACCCTGAGCTGATCTATGCATGTCTCTTCTTGATATAGTAGGTTTAAAATAATATTCAACTTTGGGAAGGGAGTCACCAAACTCACTCATTTTAAAAGCAGATATCTTACCAACCAATGCATCTCTAGTAACTGGAGATATGGTTTCAATCTCTTCAATAGAAACAACTTTTGTCTTGGCAGTAGGGGGAAGAAAACTTGGTACCTTTGAAACAATTTCTCCTTCTTCCAATGTTCCATAAGCACATCTGATTCAACATACTAGTCCATTTGGATTTTGCATGTAGGAGTTGATGTTATCATCTTCAAACAATTTAACGATTCATATTTTCCTTTAAATCTTTGCAACTTGGATGGTTTAGCACATGCATCCTTCATGAAGGGTATCTAGATTTGTCCATATCTTATGAGCAGTCTCTAACTCCATTACATTTGTGTACTCAATGTCTGATAGGACACTTAACAATCCTTCTTTTTCTTTGTTGTTGCACTAAAATTACTTCTTCTCATTTAGAGTATCTATTCAAAGATTTGCAGGAGGAATGTAAGATGTCTTAGTGATTATCTCGTACTCTTATCCAATGCATCTTAGGTGAGTAATCATTCATCCCTTCCATATGGAGTAGTTTGTGCCTTAAAACCTAGGATTATCCTTTCTATAACATTCCATATTTGGATCTCCCTCAAGCTATATAGATTACTTTAAGGGACAAAGGATGTGATACCATTTTTTGATAATATAATAGAGAACAACTGATGGGAGGCATGAATTAGTTGCTCCTAAAATTCAAATTCAAAACCCTAACCCTTTAAAAAATTCAAGAATTAACTCCTAAGATCTGATATGATTAATAAACCATGAAATATACAAGCATCCACAAATCATAAACACATCTACAATTATTGACACAAATATTTTTATTGTGGAAAGCCTGTTAGGGAAAAACCATAGCAGGGTTGATTACCCACAATAAGTAAACACCTTGTTAAAAGTAAAATATTATTACAATAATGGGGAATAAACATGCATTTAGGCTCACTTCTTAAATTTAAATCCTTGGAATACAACCCTGAGGAAGGCTCACTTTCTTACAATATGTTCACTACAATGATCTAGAGATTTTGTGAAGTGTGAAAATGACATCTACCATATATCTAATACAACTCCAATGTAGAAAAATATAGATCTATGATCAACCCCTTGTTGAAACAATTTTTATCACCACTGAATCTTATTGTTCCTCTGGTAATAATCTCTAGCATTTGCATCCATGGTCCACACCTTGATTTAGCCTTAATTCGTCACCTTATATCAAGAACTAGGTTGGAAAAACCTAAGTTTCCCTTTCTTCAAATCATCACACCAAATCTCATTTTTATAATCTATCTCTAACCATAAAATCATATCCACAACCTATAAAAACCACCTTGAGATCATAAACATCCCTGATTTCACAATTTAGCACTTTTTCATTATGATTTACTAACCATGTCAGCTAATAACAAAATATAATAATAAAAATATTATTATTGATCAAAAATTCCATCAATTTGATCCTTCTAATCCATGTGGATCACAAAATCATCAAGAAAATACTTCAATAAAATCCTACAATATCATGATAAATAATCAAACACTCAAGTCCACCACAACCAATGCCAGCCCTTTTTCACTAAACCTCAAGAACACTGTCAACTAGACTCTTAGACAAAAAAAAATGCTATGCGGAACTCTGAAGTACAAGCCCTCTTTATTCAAGACACCTGAATATGTCCCAAACACACTCCTATATGTGCATGAAGATATTACAACTTTAATTTTCATATCAAACCTCTTTCTATGTTTTTGTCAATACTTTCTATCACTCTATCTGCCAATCACCAAATCTAACTTTGTATCCTTTCCAAATATTCATTATATCCTCTGAAACTTGGAGTGAACTAAATACAAACCTTCTTCAACAATATACAATGTAAAAGACCTCATATATGTAACATCTAATCCTCACCGAACCTCTAAGCATCTTATTCTATTGGCTAACCCACAACAGTTAAGTTAGCATCAAGGAAATAATCCTTCTGATCAATACCTGTGATAT
Organism: Thuja plicata; assembly: GCA_018584345.1. Lineage (NCBI taxonomy): Eukaryota > Viridiplantae > Streptophyta > Pinopsida > Cupressales > Cupressaceae > Thuja > Thuja plicata. Next base: position 2,442,818 of record MU223090.1, read on the forward strand.
GTTGACATTAGTCACAACACATCCAAATTTCCAAAACATGAATTCCCATATCCAAAGATTCCATATTTATAGAAATAGGTGAAATAGGGGCCAAAATAATAAGAGGGTTCAATTTGTATTTTTTAGACATGAAGATTGTCTTTCAACCCCAACTGAATGAGACCCAAAGGGAATCTCCACTTTAACATTACTACACTTAGTTTCATTTTTCCCCTTGAAATCCATGCTGGCATCTAAAGAATTATGAATGAATCCATCTGACAGGGTGTAGAATGAATCTATCTGACATGGAGTAGTCAAAGTTATTATCATCCGAGAGAAATATTTTCCTATGGCCTAGGGAGCTTTTTAAGGGTGTTGAACAAATAAAAGACCTCATCATCATGATAAGACTCATCCTCTTTATATGAGGATGTATCCCCATAGTGAACCCTAAAATTCTCTTTGAATTAACTACCCATTTTAGGAGGGTGGTTTTTCTCTATATACAAATCCCTACCATTCTTTATTATGAGTAAAATAAATCCCTTATGTACAACAAGGTTCTTGACATGGGCTTGTAAACTATGTCTCAAAGACAAAAGAAAATAAAATAGAAAAGATATGCACTTATTATGCCTGAAATGGTTGAGGATTAAAAGTGGTAACTGAAAATACTACATAAATATTGGTCTAGGGTAAGATATCTCATAATTACCTATGCAAAATCTACCCATACTGCTTTGAAAGAATTTCAATCAAATCCACCATCACTATTCTTATTTACCCTATCTATTTCTCCAAGCACAAAGAATATTTTGACCACTTCGTTGGAAAAAAATTTCTCGATGAAAATTCCTTCCTTCAACTAATATATTTTACACCTTGGAAATTAGCTCTTCATTAATCTCCATCTCAAGACCATAGATTCTCAAGATACCCTCCTTCCATCCTTCAATAAATAGAGAATCTACACCTTGGAGCCTCTCCATATACCAATTAAGACCTCTTACAGATATCTCACTCCAAACCAAATGTATTTTCTACCACTTATGATATATGATGGGCTCAAGTCTATTATGATCACCCCAATGGTGCTTGTAAAAATAGAACCCTCATATAGTGAAGTACGGAACCCACAATTAAAAACCAAAATTAACAACATCAGAATACAAAACAATTTCAAAATAAAGGAAGGTGACATCAAGACTTCAATTCTCAGATAGGAAAGCATAATTTCCAAGATAGCAAGAAATTTAGCAGTCCCCAACATTATTTTGCAATAACATTTGGATCTCTATGGGGATATTATCATTAATATCCCAATTAGTAGGGTGTTGGTAATTAACCCACAAGTTTTCCACCCTATCCAACTCATAATTTCCTTCATGTAGCATATGGGGATTTTTATATCATTAAACATATAAAGTATATATTTTCAATCTTATATCATTTGTTTAATTGTCCAACTAGGGGGTGTTTTGATAATTGAATAACTTATAATATTCAAGGAGTCACTTTCTAACTAAACCTTTATAAACTCCCTATCCTTAGTCATTTTAATCTCAATATAGGTTGGGTAAGCCTCAACAAAGTGGTTTTTATGTGTACCCAATGGGAAGGGTACCATTGTGATCATGAGTCACTCCCCACATCCAACAAGTCTAGGATTTCCCTTTTTTGCCCCATTAATCATGCACATGAGTTACACACATGTATTCACACATATTTTCTATTTATTTACTTTATATATTTATAGTTATAGATTAAATGTTATCATAAAGGTAATATGTTATGGAAGATAAATTAGTTGTAATTCCACGTATGATGCCTTATCTCACAGGTATACTTTTAACCATACATTTTACTAATTATTTATCTACCATAAAATAAATATAAAAGATGTGATGGATGGATGTGTCATTTTTCAAATGTAAGTGAATTTCTTCTACTTTGATGTAGATTGAATTACATATTTGGAATCAATGCATAGGTCTAGGTGTACCATAGAAATCATGTAGACGTATGTAGATTACTACAGAATGATTATTGGGATATTGAGCTATTGAGCTAAGTTTTAGAAATCTTGCTTTAGAAAAAAAATGAAACCTCCCATGAAAAAGGAAATGTTAAGTAAATCAAAAGTAAGTGAAAAATGTATTGAAGGTAAAACATCTAATCTTCATTTAAATTAGAAACAAAATCCAAGGTTTAAGTGGGCTAAAAGTTTGTGAAACCTAAGACATAATTCTAAGGACCTTTCCCAAATGTTGTGATTTTAGTAAGAAAAAATTAGAAAATTCATAGAGATCTCCTCTCATTTGAATTCACCTTACCACACAAGGGAAACACTTTTGAAAAGGAAATCCATTGATTTAAGAAATAAATCACCCATATTAGTGCAATTCAAATTTTATCCTCAGAAAGTCAGACATATGTTTTATGGAAAAAGGTTTGGTTTCCAAGTTTAAACAATCAATTACCTTCTATAAGTTTTTCTTTTACAAGTCCATGACATGATATTTGAGATCAAGTAATTAAATCTCGGTTGTGAATTTTTGTTTAGACATATTTTCAAAATTTATTAAAAATCAGTCATGTCTTAGAGGGTTTTTTCATTATCAAACCTTATGGTTGAGTCTTAGGTTGTATTTGTGTGCATAAACATTGTCACACTTCTATGCATCATTCCATTCAAGGTTTCTCAAGAATGAGGCCTCAAATATCGATCTATAGCTCTCTAGTCATGGATGTGTAAAAATATAAAATGAAGGCCCTCAGATAGACCTAGTTGTGTCTATTGCAAATACACCATGAAATGAGAGATTCGAATGCATGAAAATGAGATCCAATCTATATGAATGCAATGCATAAAAGGAAATTAATCTAAATGATAACAATGCATATTAATCTATGAAAGGAAATGCAAATGCATGATTAATCTATGGAAATAAACATGATTCTCATCTATATGAATAGCCATGAATGCAAGAAGGAATGAGACAAGAAGAGAGAAGTTGCAATCTCCAAGCTCAAATGCTCAAATGTTCCTCCAAAATTGCTCTCCAAACCTGCAACATAACAATACTAAAAACTCTAATATGAATGATTGATGATTGATGATTGATTATCAAATGAGATGGAGAGATTTCTTTATAAAGAAAAGTGAATGGTTGAGATTAAGAGGCAAAAATAATTGATCAATGGTTGAGATTAAGAGGAAAAAATCCCACCACTTAGGAAGATGTGATAAAAAAGAGATTTTTATTTAATTTAATTTAATTTATTTCCTTTTTCAACAAATAAAGTGCTTTAAGTGGGGATTTTTATTTATTTAATTAAAAGAGGGGTTTTCTGTCAATTAAATAAATTAGAAGAATTTATTTAATTAAATGGGAGGAATTGAATTTAATTAAATAAGAGGAATTTTATTCAATTAAAAGGGAGATCAAATCTTTTAATTAAATAAAATGATCAAACCTTAGGAAATATTGAAATAATTGAATAATTGAATTAATTACAATTTAATCAAGGAAATTGATTTGAATTGAAAATGTTTCAAAACATTGATTCAAAAATTGATAAAATGATAAAATGATAAATGGGGCCCAAAGTCTAGGTGACCATTTTAGGGTGCATACATTTTCCCCTCTTTGACAAATGTGTGGTCAACACGGGAACACATGTAGTCAAAGAATGCAGTTGAAGTGTGAGGTCGAAATGGGATCACAAAACAACCCAGACGTGTGGTCGAAACGGGAACACATTAGGACAAAAAATAAACACAATTGAAAAAGACAAAGTCAACACCAAAATAAGTAATTGACATGTCAGAGATAAAAATCTCAAGAAATACTAATATAATTGATAAATCTGAATCAAAGATTGAAGTTTGATAGGTACTGCCCCCTTGTGATCGAAATCGAAATGAGATAGAGGAGAAATAGAAAATTGATAAATTTGATCAAATCAAACTAAAGATAAGGTTCTTGATGTAAGATGAAAGATATAAAGATCAAAGAACTGAAAGATAAATCATCAAGCATGAAATATTATGCCTCAAGGTTGAATTAGAAGAAGAAGAAGAAGAAGAAGAAGAAGAAGAAGAAGAAGAAGAAGAAGAAGAAGAAGAAGGGTGAAAGTGAAGAAAAGATAGAAGTTTGGAAGAGGTGGAAAGAAATGGAGAGAAGAAAGAGAATTTGCCTCAAGAAAGAGAAAATGCCCCAAAATCAATCAACTGTTTAAGATAGAAAATTTTGATTGAGATCACGAAAGAAGATAAAGAAATGAAGATCAGAACGTGATCACAGTTGATTAAGAGTTCACAAGAAAGATGAAGGAAACCCTTTTAGACTCATAATGCAGCCTAAAATGAAAACTAACATGAGGTCTAACAATGCAAGCTACATGAAAATACAAAGGTGTACTTGCAATAGAGAAACAAACATAGGATCTTTTGTTCATCATTCATAAAAGAATGTAAAGGAACTTATTTTCATCATTGGGCCATTATTAACGGACATCAGAAAATCACACAATCATC
>MU223090.1:2452994-2484556 GCA_018584345.1 Thuja plicata
AATGTCCACTATGGTTAACCCTCTCTAACAAGGAAGACTCACAATATGGACCACATGGGGACTTAGTTTGGATTCAAGGGTTCCAAGTTTATGATTCTCCCAAAAGGGAAAAGAGCATAATCCTCTACCCTCTTCACCTCACCAAAACATGGCAAACATGATTCATTGAACTTGTAATTTGAAATCACCTCATTCAAGGCTCACACAACAACAAATGACACCAATCTCCCAAAGAGAGAAAGTATTGCCAAAAGTTAAAGTCCAAACCAAGTTGACCAATGAGGTAAAAACAAAATCCTTCCCTACCTACAAGGGGATCTATTGTCAAGAAGAGCTTTGCATGTAAAACAAGCGAATGAAGCCCACTCTCTCAAGATCACCACAAATAGTGTTCATAGGGCCTAATTACTATGTGAAAAATATATACAAGAAAGCAAATCTAGATCCATTTTAAAGTACCAATTGGAAATGTGATCTATGAAAGTAAGAAACACTCAAGCTAAACACATGAGATGTTCATTTTAATTCCCAAAATCCAAATATTATAGAGATAAAAAAAATACCTCAAATCCAATGCAACGTGAATCATGTTGTTGTTTATCCAAGCAAGTCCAAGAAATTCTCACGAACTCTCCAACAAGCAAGACAAGCAAACAAGATATGTAATGTATATTCAACTTATGCAAACCCTAGGGTTAGATCTGAAAATCAATTGTTAGGAGAAATAATAACCAAAAAATAATCAAAATGACAACTCACATCATGCATTGAACCATGTGAAAAATAAGTGCAAGCTAATCATTAAATACCCTTTTTTTAATTTTGATTTTTGACCTTGTCAACAAGATCTGATTTGTTTGCTATGAATTTGGATCCCAAACCCTAAATACACAAAAGAGACCCCTGCTAAAAAATAGAGAGCTTCCAAAAATGTCAGAATTTTAAAAAGATCTTTTCATTTGTGCCCTAGGGAGCCATTTTCCCAAAATAGACCAATTTTCATAAATTGACCAAATGAGCTATAATATTGCATCAAAATTTGCAAATCAAAGAATGGACCCCCTGTATAATTTAAAGAACTTTCCAAAAATGTAAAAATTTTTGAAAACTTCACTGATTTGTGTCGAAAAATAAGGTTTTATGAAACATAAAGAAAAATTTATAAAAATTCAAAATACCTCAGCAAATTCTGAAATTTTTACTAGAGCTTCTCTGATATGTCAAGAGGGGTTTTCTTTCAATTAAATAAATTAGAAAAATTTATTTAATTAAATGGGAGGAATTGAATTTAATTAAATAAGAGGAATTTTAATTAAAAGGGAGATTAAATCTTTTAATTAAATAAGAGGAATTTTATTCAATTAAAAGGGAGATTAAATCTTTTAGTTAAATAAAATGATCAAACCTTAGCAAATATTGAAATAATTGAATAATTGAATTAATCACAATTTAATCAAGGAAATTGATTTGAATTGAAAATGTTTCAAAACATTGATTCATAAATTGATTAAATGATAAAATGATAAATGCGGCCCAAAGTCTAGGCGATCGTTTTAGGGTGCATACAGTATTTAGTTAGGTATATGGTTTATTTTTCTCAATTTCTTAGCTATGTTATAGACTTTTTCCTTAGAATTTGTGTTTACACTGGTTTCACCAATTTTTTTTCAAGTTTGATGACTTCAAATATTTGAATTTCCCAATTTATAGTGCAAGGAATATTGGATTGCTCTATCAAATCTAACTATCTTCAAACATGTCTTCAGACAAGTATGCATACTTAGCCTTCTTAAACAATTAGACTTTTCCTAAAAATTTCAAAATCTTTGATTTTGTTTAAAATTTAGTTGTAGCCTTCAATGTTCAATTTTTTATTTATAAGGATCCAATTTAATGGTCAAATCATATTATCATGGTATGAAGTTAGCCTATATAAATTAGATTTCTCTATGTAAAATACTAACTTCTACATATAAACATGATCATGGTTTGGAACAATGAGGTAGCAGCAAGGAAGGTACAAATGAAAAGGTTGATGGAGGGATACTATCCCGAATCTCACATGTCTTCCAAATAGAAGAAATTCAATGAAAACAACCTTGAATGCTTGAGTATAAGAAAGATGAAGTGGAAAATGTTTGGAACCAATGACCAGATAGCTTCTCTAATAAAATTCAACATCATGAAATATGGTATTTATAATGTAGTTGGATCCCCACCAACTATCTAGTGCAATGAGGTTATGGTGGAATGTATAGAACACTACAATCTACAATCTAGGATAAAATGCTTGCATTCCTAAGAGAGGAGGTAGTGAGGGAGACCTTTGGGATTTATTATCATCCAAAGATGAAAATAAAGACAATAGAGGAGGCACAATCCATGTTCAAGTGAATACCTAAAGCTTCTATGGACATCATCAAACAAATCTTGATTAGTGAACCTAAGAGACACCACTACAAGTTTCTCAAGAATATTGTAAGTATAAATTTTAAAGATGAATATAGTGATATGATATTCATGCTGAACAAGGTCATGGGAACACCTTATGTTGGAAAGTTTGAAAAAATAGTTATTTTATTTCATAGAGGAAATTTCAGTAGGAACAATAATGATTAATTGGGTTAGGATAATAAGGGATAACTTGGACATCCATTTGAGGAATATGGAGAGAATAAAGGCATTCTATATGAGTTTCTACATTATTTAATTGTTGGAAAATCACATCAAACATCTAGAGCTTATAACAAGGGGTGACGTGGGAAATAAGAAAGGACAATTGAAGGTATATGATTTTGATCCTGAGCTCCAATTATAAGAAAAGGAAAACTGTCTAGAATATTTAATGACTTATATGCCATGCACATCACTCACGTGGTGGAGGGAGGATTTCAGAGGAGATTTTCCAAAGAGGAAATGTTGTTGATTGAAAGATATAGATCCTCTTTTTATTTTATTCTCAACCATTACTTACATAAGGATTTAGGGATTCACTTTAAAACCCTATAGGATTGCAAGATATCCTAAGGAAAATTTGGTGCTACTGTAGGTGGTAAGGAAATTATCAAAGCTTGATCATATTTTGAAGTAGAAACCTAGACAGGGTATGACCTCCCCTTTTATACAAAATACTTTGATTCTACATGTTTTAAGGGAATAAAAATCACAACAAAAACACTCACCATAACTTAGTTTATGATCAAAATAATCTTTCGACAAAGAAACATCTATCAGTAGATCAGTAGTAGAATGTCTAAGGGAAGAAGAAATCAAAGCAACAGAAAACCATAATTCCAAAGTAATCTTATTACAACCAAGAAGAGAAGAAATATGAGTAGGTGATCCTGAATCCTCAAAAGTGGCCATGTCTTAAGAAGAAACAACAATAAAAATAATAATATGGTTACAAACAACATTATTCGATAAAGTTGGGGAAGAATACGTATAAGCGCTACAAGAGAACCAAGAAGCCAAGTCGTCAATAGAAAAATGATTTCTTTAATGAAAAAGAGATCTCATCATAATTCATGTGATGAAACTAAGATCTATCATTACCATGTAGAATAAATTCACTAGGAAGATCTTTTGAAATATCCACATCAATAAGAATGTGATAAAATAGAGCATGACCAAAGATTTTTTTGCAAGGTCCATATTCAATATTTTCCTAAAGTATTATAAATAGAATTTTAGATTTCATCAAATCAAAAATAAATAAGAAGAAAGGAAACCTCACCCATGCATGTAAACTATCAATTGATTATTTCAAAGAGTTGAAAGAAGAAACCTAGGGGCACATAGAGAGGAGATGTGAATCCCAATGCTAAGGCCTATCATCAAGAAAACCCTGCTAATCATCTGCAAAATAGAAGCACACCACAAATAACATACGGTTTAAGGTTAAAGCTCTATTTTACCCTAGACTTGAGGAGAACAAAACCTCCTAAATCTAGTGGCATAAATCAAGAGGAGAAGGCTAAAAATGATTAATCCATGCTTGGAAAAGTAGTCATCATAGTATAAAAATTCTTTCCTCAAAGGAAGAAAAAGAACAATAGTAGCATAAGGAACTATTCACTTGATAGAACCTTTCATTTTCTTAACTTGGCACTAGAAAAAGAAGACAAGACTTTCCTAGGATAATATTTATAGGAAGCCCATTGATTAGATCTAAAGAACCAACAAGGAATAGTAACACCACATTCATAGAAGATGTAAAGGTACCTAGGGCTAGAGAATTTAGATTGGGAGCTTATGTAGAGGCACTTGGAAAGGTGGAAAAATACTCAAACTTGGTCACAAAGTTTACACATCCCTTCCTACACATGGAACAATCAACAACTAGGCCTTCAAAATAACACTTTAGTCTTCAACGTGCCCTTTTGATACAAAAATGAGCTTGAACCATTCATGGGATGAGAAATGTTCACAATGAAGTTATCATTCTCAAGAGAATTCAAACAAATCACCAACTCTCTAGTTGCAGACCCAAGTCACCAATAAATAAGTTTGGTCCTACAAGGCAACTTTGCACCATTCCTTGACCCAAGAGGGTTTAGACACATAAAAACCACAAAGGTTGTGTAGACACAAAATGAAATGTTTTTCTACACCAGGGAACCAAAAAAAATTCATATGAATCAATGAACCATACCTATCACTTCTTTTTATAATACTTTCTTTGTAAATATCCTTGTAACCCTAACTAGTGAATATTTTGACCTTAGCTTTTATATTTTTGACCATGGGTGAAGATTAATTGTCATTATAGGTAACCTTTTTGGAGATACAAAACACTTATCAAAATTAGTTTGAGATCTTTTGAACAGATATGGACAAACTCACAATTTATAATGACCTAATAGGGCTATTAGGCCTCCCTTGAAAAGGAAACCCATGTTCAATATGATCAGCCTACACAAAGAAAACTTAAAATTAATCCCAAAAATACATAATATGCCATTCATTAGTGCCTAACCTCTAAAATATGCCACTATAACTTATTTTGCATTCAATCCTTCATAACTCAGTCTACCACATGGAGATGTCAAAACCTCAATTGACTTCATTTGCTATTGCAACCATGTAGGACTTCTCTGAAACCCCCAAAATTGTAATAATAATGCTTAACCCAACCTTTTCCCTAAAACTCAGAATTTTTGAATGGTGGAATATAGAGTTAGGGACATATTTGTGTCAAAACACTAACTCTCTATGGTTCCAGACTAGTCTGCACCAAAATTTCTATAACTTGAACCAAACTCAATGAATTTCTACCAGAAAATTGCCAAATGAAAATGAATTCACTAACCTATCCAATCATGTTCTTCATAGTTCATTTCAAATCTGTAGAAGTCCGTACACAAAGGTTGTTTGTAGGAAAACTGTGAAATTCAATTAAAATTTAGAGTAATTATTATTTGTAGCATTGAAATTCACATTAGTTTTTAATGCTTCGGCCCAAAGAGGAATACATAAAAAATTTAAAACTTCCTCAGCCAGTCTCAACAAAATTTTTAAGTAATTGACCATTGGGGGCAAAAGTTATCAAAATGTTGCGAAAGTTGCTCAAAAGTTGCTTGAGCAACTTTTGCAATTTTGTAATTAAACCCTCAAATGACCTCCTATGCTCCTAAAGCTTTTCCAATAGGTCAAATATAGCTTACAAAAATTAAAATTGTTAATCTCACTCCAATTCAACATATTTGGAGGGTTTGACAAAAGTTTGACCAACTTGGTCCTTTTTGTTACTTTTGAACAACTTCACACTTTATGCCTTACAAATAATTCAAAACCTGTCAAAAATGGTCCATATGACCTTAGTAAAATCATATAAATCATTAGATCATCAAATATTAAATAGTTCTCATAGACCCATGGCTGCTCCTACACCATACTCTCTGGGTGAAAAGAATCTCAAGTCGCTCTTGAGATGAGGTCCTCAATAGAAACTCCATGTTGTTTGACATCATTCTCCATCATCCATTTTGCATCCTCTTCAAGTAGATCTTTCCACTAGACCATGATTCCTTGTAGGTCTTCCTCCTAGTTATTTTCACCTCTCTACTATCAAGTATTCATTCAAGCTTCATTAATTTTCTAGGTAGCAAATCTTTGATCCAGTCATCATCCTCCTTGGCTTCTTCACTTGTATCAAAACCTGCAATCCAAAAAAGTTTATAGGGGTATAAATTAGATACATTGAAAATAGGAGAGATAGCTACCCCAGGGGGTAAATATGTCTCATAAGAATTCTTTCCAAACTTATGAACTATTTTTCAAGGTCCTATCTTCTTCATCATCAACTAAGTGTATTTTCCCTTTGGAAGTTTTTTGTTCTTCAAATGAGCCATCACTGCGTCACCAACCTTGTATTGGAGAACTCTCTTCCTTAAATCTACCATTTCTTTGTATTTCTCCACACTATTTTGAAGTGTCTCTCTCACTTGTTGGAGTATATCATTCATCACCATGACAAAGTATTCTACTTGTGAACTCTTTCTGTCAACACCTTTCAGATCTCTAAGTTCAAGAATTCCTCTAATTGGATGCATACCATACACTATATTAAATGGAATTCTACATGTACTTTTGTTTTTGAAATAATTATAGAAATATTCTTCCTAAAGTATGATCATATCCAAAGCTTGTCTATGTTCTTTTGTCATAAATCTTAGAAGGTTACCCAAAGATCTTTTGACTACCTCAGTTTGATCATCTGTTTGAGGATGGTATGCCGAGATAAATGAAAAATTAGTTTAAAGATTTTTCTATAGGGTTCTCCAAAAGTCACCTACACAATTTTAATCTCTATTAGAGACAATTTTGAGATGTAATACATGGATTCTCATAATCTCCTTAAAGAACAACCATACAATCTGTGAGGAATTGTTGGTGTATTTACAAGGAAGGAAATGTTTCATTTTACTGAACCTGACCATAACTACAAAAATGTTATAAAAACCCAATTTAGTCCTTGGAAGACCCAATACAAAGTCCATACTGACACTTTCCCATGGTCTATTAGGAGTCGAAATAATCTCATACAATCCTGCATTGGATGATGATCCTTTTGCCCTCTAAAAACACTACATCCTTCAACAAATTTTGTGACATCTACCTGCAACTTAGGCCCGTTATAGAATATTCTTACTTAATCTAAGGTCTTATCGAGACCAAAATGTCCCCCTAAACTCTCACTGTGTTTTTATTTCATTATGTTCTCCCCCATGTTGAACATTTGGGAGCACATAACTGACTTCCTTTAAAGAGTAACCCATTTTACAACAAATATTTAGGGAATTCACTATGAGAATAACCAAAAAATGATTGTAAACCTCATAAATTTCCTTTAATTCTACATCATCCTTATACATATCCTTGAGGGAATCAATCCCCATGCTTTGAAGTTGTCCTCCATGCACTTCTATTGTTCTTCTGCTACGAGCATCTACCACTTTGTTGGATTATTCTTTCTTATGTTTTATGGTTAAAGTGTTGGGTTGGAGGCACTCCTCTTACTTTATATGCATATGAGTTAGTTTATCCTACCCATTAAAAAAACTCAAAGCATGGTTGTTAGTATAAAAAACAAATTTTCTAGGTAGAAGATAGTGTCTATAATTTTTTAGTGCATGTACTGTTTAATAAAACTCTAGGTCATATGAGGAATACTTCCTCTTTGCCTCTTTGAGTTTTGAATGAAAAATGTCATAGGTCTACCCTCTTGAGTCGACTGTGCCTATAGCCTTATTACTAGCCTCACATTCAATGGTAAATATCTTATTAAAATAAGGTAAATAAAGTATAGGTGTTTGTACCACCCTCTTCTTTAGATATTCAAATCCTCTATCTGCAGCATTAGTCTAAGAAAACTTACATTTGTTAACTCCTTTGATGGTGTCTATCATAGGTGCATATATTTGGCTAAAGTTCTTTATGAACTTTCTATATAAATTGGAAAGTACATGAAAGCTCTTCACATCAGTGCCAATTGATCTTGGAGTGGGCCAATCAAGCATGGCATCTACCTTGGAAGGGTCCATCATTAAAATACCTTTTGAGATAACAAAGCCAAGGTATGAAGTCATGTATCTCCAAGTTGACCATGAGCTTGTCTTGATGTAGCCTTCTTAGGACCATCTCTAGATGATTCAAGTGTTCTTCCTTTTCCCTGCTAAACACAAGTATATCATCCAAGTAAACCACAAAAAAATACCTATAAAAGGTTTCAATACATCATTCATTAAGCGGATTAAAGTGATAGATGCACTGGATAGCCCAAAGGTCATCAAAAACTATTCATATAGGCCCTCATTATTTTTTAATACAATCTTCCACTCATCCCCCTTTCTGATACTTATTTGGTGATAGCCATTTTTTAGATTAATTTTTGAAAAATAACATGCCCCACCTAAACAGTCCATTAGGTCTTCCATCCTTGGCATTAGGCATCTATACCTGATTGTTATCTTATTAATTTTCCTTGAATCTGTACAAAGTCTCCAAGTATGATCCTTTTTGGGTGCTAGGACATTTAGCACTACACATAGACTCATATGTTTCCTCACTAGGCCTTTATCTAGTAATTTGTGCACTTTTTTTTAACAATTTATTCATTCTGAGAGGGTTTTACTTTATATGAAACCTTGTTAGGAAGTGTGACTCTTGGTATGAGGTCTATGAGGTGACTTATGTATTTGATTGAAGTCATAGAATTAGGTATCTCTTCAACTACTATACCATTTTACCTTTCTAACAAATTATGCACTTCTTCATAAATGTCCTTCTTTTTATTGGTTGATAGATCTGACTCCTCTATTGGTTTAAAAATCAAAGCAAACCCCTAACCATCTTCCTCCTTCAAGGTCTCCAAGAACTCCTTTCCTCCTACCACCATGACGCTAGAGCCTATATGTTTGTCTGTACCATTGTCATGCAAAGGACTCTTGGTAAAGGCTACATGATTCTTTGTTATGACATAAGTGTTCTTCTTCATGTCATGTTGGGATTTGAGGTCATACTATCAGGCATACCCTAAAAGTACGTGAGAAGAATCTATGGGGATCACATAAAAAATGATCCTATCTATATACTCCCCAATCTGAAACTATATACAAGACTGCTCATTCCCAAGCACATGTTTATCCTTACTCAACCAAGACACCTTGTAATGAGTAGGGTAGGGTAATCTTTCTATATTTAACTTGTAAACCATCTCTAGTGATATCTGATTATTTATAGGACTTGAATCTACAATGACTTTACATACCTTTCCATTAGACTTGTAAGAAGTTCTGGACAATGACATCCTCTATGTGGGTTCTTGGTTACTTGGCACCTTCAAGAGGGTCCTCCTGATCATGAAATTTTCTCCATGCTCTAGATATATAGGTCTATATGGTGAATTGGCACTTTGAAAATATTCCTCTTGCACTAACTGATTCCTTCTTTCTCCTCCATGAGAATTTGAAGCTTGCTTCTCTGGACACTTATTTGCTGTATCTCCCACTTGGTTGCAATTAAAACACTAGCCAATGAAAGTATTTGGGTCCCTTCTTGGACCAAAAAACCTTCCTCTTCCACCTTGTCTTCTTCCTCTAAGAGTGATGCAAGAGCATCATTGAGTTGAAGGAAATATTGCATCACCCAAAAATATTTCCTTTCAATTTTGTTCTTGTTTCCTAGTTTTCTACGTTTTTAATTGCATTCCTTGGTATTGGATCATTTGTTATTTCAAACCTCATGGATGGTTATAGACATCATGTTTTACTTATGTATAGGTTTGCACCTCATTTGGATACTTCACTGTGGAGATATTAACGATTCATGGTCAGTTCTATGTGTTCTTCATGTTTTAATGGTTAGATGCATATTTCCCGACTGGTGAATCTTGGTGGCTCATATCTCAATATTCATGTATATTTGGAAAACATCTCTCTTGGATCACGCATCATTTCTACATCTTTTCAATGAGTTCTTATGATTTGGGTACTGACCTGTATTTGTACACATTATGTTTTCTTAGTCTTGGAAAATGTAATAGTTCTAGCCGACATATGTGTTGTGAAGGCTCTATATATTGAGTTTTTTATCTTTATTTGAGGGGGGTAGAGGTATTTTTTGGAAGATAACCTTCAAGGTTAGAATTAGGGTATTGGTCTAGAATTCTATTGTAATCAAGAATGTATATTGAAAGTTTTTAAGATGCATGTTACAAGACAATGTGATATAAATATACGATTAGTGATAATGTGAAGATCTGTTGTAGCATCTTGATTATCTTTTCTTGTTTCTATGTTGGTTTTTTCTATTGTGTTGACTCTTGCTGCATGATTGGACTATCTCTATTAGGGAAACATGTACCATGACTACGTCAGATGGTATAAGAGAAAGGATGATGTTCGCCTATGTTAGCAGATCGAGATCCTAATCTTGCGAAGACCTTTAGGTATTGATTGTGGGGTAGTAGAGTGTATATATGACTTGAAATCGTAGAGGAATTTGTGCAAGGGTAGTGAAACTGATATCTGTTGCTAGTTATGAACTTTATATGAGTTGTTGAGGTATCCCATTGGTGAACTGATCACCAAATGGAGGAAAACTGTGAGCGTGTTCAATAGATCATCTAGTGAAAGGAAATTGAAACCTTGTAGCAAGATCACCGAGTTGAGGTAGTAGCACCCAAGAATTGTGAGATATGTCACCTAGGAGAATGAAACTTAGGAGGATAAAACAAATGATGGAGGATTTATGAAAGGAGATGAGGACTAAGAACCAAAATGAATTTACTAGATTGAGAAGGAATCCTAAGACAAAGGAGGAATATGAAGAAGCTTTTGAATATCTTGAGACTGTAGATACTGAGAAACCTGAAAAATGAAGAAAGATTATTGAGAGCTATGGTACAAGTAAGTAAGAGTCCTAGAATAGATATTTCTACTTTTTTTGGTTCATTGCATCGTAAGGATTTGATACATTTGATTGGTGAACTAGAAGATTATTTTGAGCTTGAGGATATCAGATCTACAGAGGGTTAGGTTAACATAGACTAAGTTAAAAGGGCATGTTTCCTTATGGTGGAAACAATTGCAGAAAGATAGAGAAGAGAATGGTGAAGTGAAAATAACTAGATCGGGGGTAATATCTGCTATATTAAAGGCTAAATTCATAGTGGAGGACTATGATTGTTCAAGAAGTTATAGAACTTGAAGGAAAAGGACATGAGTGTGAAGGAGTACACTGAGGATTTTTATAAGATAACAATTAGATCTTGACAGGAAGAGATATCTAAGAAGAAGGTGTTTAGATATATTAATGGTCTTAGATTTAATATTTAGGATGAGTTGATTATGTTGAGGATTTCTATAGTGGAGGGTTCTTATTAGTATGCATTAACGGTAAAAGATAAGTTAAAGAGAAGAGAGGGTAACCCTAAAGGAAGGGAGAAGCAAGTGAGTATCAATGGAAAGGATAAGAAAACCATTGAGGTAGAACCTGATCATAAGACACTAAGAAGAGCGAATGGTAGCAAGGAATTTGAAGGTACTTGTTTCAAATGTGGTGGCATAGGACATAGGTATTTTCAATATTCTGAAGGATCTAGTAAAATCTTGGGTAGATGTAATCTTGTGGCCCATTAGGAACATACTACTGATGAATTTGTGGAGAATTTAGTAGAACCTAAGATGGGAGAATCTCTAATGCTTACGAGAGTCATCTTGAGTAAAAGGGAATCTAAACCTTTACAAAACAGGAATTTGTATAGGACTATTTTCAAATTAAGAGGTAAATATTGTAAGGTTGTTGTGGATGGTGGTAGTACTGATAATTTGGTATTAGAAGAGATGGTACAAAAGCTAGGCTTAAAGAGGCTTAAACATCATCATCCTTATGTGATAAGTTGGTTTCATGGTGAACATATGGTGGAAGTGAAAGAGTAATATTTTTTGAACTTCAACATTAGGCCTTGCAGAGATGAGATAGTGTGTGATCCGGTATCTATGATTTCTTGTCATGTTCTAGCGGGCATAACTTGGCAATTTGATAGAGGAGTTTTTTATGATTGTAGAAGTAACTTGGTCACAATAGGGAAGGAAGAATAGAAGTTTACTTTGGTTTCCTTGAAGGGGGCAGATTGGAGAATTGCAATGAATCTAAGCATCATGAAGAGTGACTATTTGGAGAAACAAAATACTGGCATTGATATGGATATGAAGAATCATCTTGGAGGAAGATCTGAGAATCAATTGGTATCAGATAACATATCAGATAAAGTGAAGAATACTTTGGTTTCTAGTCAGATAAAGTCTTGTGGAAGAGGTAAATCAAGTGTGTGAAAGAAAAGAGGTGATGATATAATTTATTCATTACCTGATGCTAATGTAAGGAATGAGAAAGAGAGTACATAGTAGATAAAGTTCACGAATCTGATAGAAGTCAGAGAAGAAGTGCAGAGAAAGAAAGTTGAAGATGAAGAGTAAATTTAGATTAAGAATGTGCATGAGATTTATGTCTTGAATAAAATAAGATGTTCATAAGTTCCTCTAATGTAACATATTATTTTGACTAGGGGTTTCTGATGCAGGAGTATCCTTGGTTTGTTCACAATTTTGCATCACCAAAAAATATTTCCTTTCAGATTTGTTCTCGTTTCCCACTTTTCTAAGTTTTTAGTGGCGTTCCTTAGTTTTGGATCATTTTTCAATTGCAAATCTCAGGGTTGGTTTTGGACATCATTTTTTACTTATGTCTAGGTTCACACCTCATTTGGATACTTCATCGTGGAGATATTATTGATTCATGGTCAGTTCTATGCGTTCTTCAATTTCTAACAGTCAAATGGAATTTTCCCAATCGATTAAGCTTGGTGATGTGCATCCCAATGTTCTTATATGTTCAGACGATGTCTCTCTTGGATCATGCATCATTTCTACATCTTGGAAAGACTTTATGATTTGGGTCTTGACCTATACTTGTACATGTTGGGTTTTTATAGTGTTGGAAAATGTAATTGTTTTGGCTAATATATGTGTTGTGAAGGATCTATATATTGAGGCTTATGATCTTTATTTAAGTGGGGTAGAGATAGTTCTTGGAAGGTAACCTTTGAAGTTCAAATTAGGGTTTAAGTCTAGAATTCTAATATAATCAAGCATGTATGCCGAAAGTTTGTAAGTTGCATGTTGCAGACCAATGTGATGTAAATATTTGATTAGTGATAATGTGAAGATCTATTGTACGCATCTTGATTTTCTTTTCTTATTTCTGAGTTGGTTGTTTCAGCTATGTTGACTCTTGTTGCATAGTTGGACCATCTCCATTGGGTAAGCTAATGACATGACTGTGTCAAACACCTCATCTAGAACTTGAGTCTCCACTCTAATTTCCATGGATAAACTCTTTTTGAGGTTTTTTGAACTAACTCTTTCCTCTAAAACTACCTCTAGCTCTGAAGCTTCCTCCTCCTCTACCTCAGTCATGTTGCTCACTTATCCTCTTCAATTTATCTTCTACCCTTAAATCCATCTAAAATCATTCATCCATTTTCCTTAAAGTAATCAGACTCATCTCATCTTGAATGTTGAATTTTAGTCCATTCAAGTATCTAGAAACCTTCTCCTTTTCATCCTCACAATTCCCTGATCTAAGGCATAACTTGTGGAATTCCTCTATATGGGAAGCCATATCTAGATCTCTTTGTTTTAAATTTTTCAACCTTCCATATACTTGCACTTCATAATATTTAGACATAAATTGAGCTTTGACCTTTGTCCTCATTCTCTCCCAAGAAGTGATCATACTCCTACCCATCTTCACTCTCTCTCCTTGAGTGTAGTTCTACCAAGTCAAAGCAACCCCTTTCAACTTGAGTTTTTCAAACCTAACCTTCTTGTCTTATGACACTTCCTTATACTAAAAATAGTTATCAAGAGAATCTATCCATTGAATAACTTCCTCAACATCCATCTTCCCTCCATACATAGGAAGATCTATTTTCATATATGAAGTTTCTCCCCTTACTGATTTGAGAGCATTGAAAATCCTTCTCTCCTCAGGTGTTATCTCCTCTTCCTAAGATCTCTCTTGAAGATATTAATTATCACATAATTCAACCTCTTCTTCCAAGTGGGATCACTCACATCCATGTCACCACTTTATCTCCTTCTCTCTCTGGATTTGATCCCTACTATCTTATCTCTAAGGGATCTCAACTACCTAGAAACTATTGCACTAACCCTTGGGGGCATCTTGACTACAACATCTCACATCTTTGACCTTTCAATCTTTTAGCTGCAAGGATCTACTTTCTTTCCCTCATACAACTATGATGTAGAGGCACTTGGAAAGGTGGAACAAATAACTCAAACTTGGTCACAAATTTCACACATCTCATCCTACACATGGAACAATCAGCAACTAGGCCTTCAAAATAAGTCTTTGGTCTTGAACATGCCCTTTTGATACAAAAGGGAACTTCAATAATTCTTTGGAAAATAATTATTCACAATGAAGTTATCATTCTTAAGAGACTTCAAATAACTCATCAACTCTCTAGTTGCAAACCCAACTCACCAACTAACAAGTTTGTTCTTACAACCCAACTTTGCACCATTCCTTTACCCAAGAGGTTTTAGACAAATCAAGACCACATACGTTGCGTAGACACAAAATAAAATATTTTTTCACAAGAGGGAACCAAAAAAAAGTCATACCAATCACTAAACAAAACCCATCAATTCCATTTATAGTACTTTTTTTTTAAATATACACTAATCCTTATAGCCCTAACTAGCCGGTATTTTGACTTAACTTTTAGACTGTTGACCATGGGTAAAAAAAAATTACCATTCTAAGTACTCTTTTTGGAGATGCAAAACGTCCATCAAAATTAGTTTGTGATCGTTTCAAAGGATAGGGACAAACTCACTTATTACATTGACCTAATAGGGCTATTAGGTCTCCCTTAACAAGGCAACCCCTCTTCAATCTGATCAACCTACACAACCAACATAAGGGACACTTCTAATTCATCCCAACAATACATAATCCACCATTCATCAGTGCTTAGCCTCTAAAATATACCACTGCAACTTACCTTGCATTCAATCCTCCGTAACTCAGTCTGCCACATGGAGATTTTTGACCCTCAATTGTTTTCATTTTCTATTTCCCCCATGTGGGACTGCTATGAAACCCCCAAAGTCATAAGAATAACCCTTAACCCTACCATTTAAATGAAACTCATAATTTATGAACTATGGAGTGTAATGTTTGGGACATATTTGTGTCAAAACCCTAACTTTCTAGGGTTTCAAACCAGTCTGCACCAAAACTGCTATAGCTTGCACCAAACTCAATGAATTTCTACTAGATGAATGACAAGTGAAACATAATTCACTAACATATCCAACCATTTTATTCTCAATTCATTTCCAATCTGTACAATTTCATACACAAATACTGTTGTGATATTTCTATTAGGATTAAACTGTGTATTTTTTTGGAGTCAAACTCATTGACCCATGTTTCATGAATAGTGGTTCACATGAACCCATCTCTCATTAGAATGAATAGAAAAATTAACACTAATTGCATCTAGGTGGGGTTACATTCATTCTCATGAGACATGGGTTCATGTGAACCATTAGTCATGAAACATGGTCAACGAGTTTGACACCAAAAAACTACACAATTAAATCCTAATATAAATATCACATTTTGACTTGTTGTGGAAAAATTTCTCCTACTTAACAAAGACTGCATGCAGGAAAACCATGAAATTAAATGGAAATTCAAAGAAATTTATATATATATAATTCAAATTCACAACCTCTCAAACTGGTTTAAATGAATTTTTTAACCAATTGATTATTCGGGGGAAAATTTGTCAAAATGTCGCAAAAGTTGCTCAAGCAGCTTTTGTAATTTTGCATTTTTTTCTAATTCAACCCTCAAATGACCTCTTATGGTCCTAAAACTTTTCCAATATGCCAAATATGGTTTTAAAATATAAAAATTGTCAATCCCACTCCAATTCAATGCAATTGGGGGGTTTGACCAAAGTTTGACCAACTTGGTCCTTATTGCTACCTCTAAATAACTTGGCACTTTATGCCATACAAATGACTCAAAACCTTTCAAGAATGGTCTATAGGACCTTATTACAATCATATACATTATTTGATGATCAAATCTTTAATAGTTCTCACTGACCCATGGGTGCTCCTGCAACAAGAGCCCTTATAGTTGGGGCCCCAATTGTAGTCATTTCATGACCAACATTAGACCAACAGAAAATCCACCACAATATTTTAAACATATTCTCCTGAATAATTTATTCATGGTGTTTCATGGTGTTTCTAAATTTCAAATTTATTTTATTTTAATTATGTATTGATTTTTCCTATTAGAATTATCAATTTGAAAGGGAGATTTTTTTTTTGTGTTAGCTCAGAAGTATCCCCGTGATTCGAGAGAAGAGATTTTAAAAGGTCTTATCTTTTCACGAGAATCAAGAAAGTGCACAAAGGTATTACTATAGCAACATATGATAACAATATGGAATTATAAAAGCAATAATTTAGTAATACAACAACAAATGAGTAGCACCTTCTCAATTGGGATAATGAAAAATATATAAGGCTAATAGTCAAAGAACAATAACAAATCCATAAACACAAGTTTATTAGTCTATATGGGGAAATTGGAACACCCCACAACATAGGAAGGAAAAATATCAAGATTCCAACAACAAAGGAGACACATTTAACACTAAAGGAAGTGCTAATGCATAACCTTCACAAAGGGGCAAATTGTGTGGATTAACTTCTTCTTTTCCCTATAAGAGGGGATTTAAAAAAATATGAAAAGAAAATATATGAAAATAATGTGATGAAAACAAGAAATGGAGTCAACTTACCTTGAAAATACAAACCTGGAGACCTGTTGGAAGACTGTGTTAGAATATGGAATAATTCGTGGTTCAGGAGCAGAAACCTGAGATCTACAAAACCTAGAAATATTTATGTCTATGGACTACGATGACTTGGAGGGTGGATGATGACATGCTGAAAATTTACTTAGGACTAGGCCAGCCTCGGTGTAGTCCAGGACCAGAAAACTTAACTAGAACTCAGTGCCTCGCACTAGAAATCTCATATCTCCAAACAGGAATTGTATCTACACTATTTGGGGGTAGGTTGACCTCGGCCTGCACCTGACTATTGAGTAAATAGAAAATGAGTCTTGGACCTTTGATCTTCTTCCAAAATGGTACCCGACTCTCTACATCAATTTGTCCTTCTAAAAACCTACAAACCTGAAAAAAGGTGTGTGTGGGTGGCTATATAGGGGTTTGCCTTAGTCAACCCCCTATTTTGGTGATTTTCACCCCCACAAATAACTGTTAGGAAATATTTTTGTGTGTATTACCCATGAATCAAGAATGCAAATCTAGAATGTATAGACAAATGTATGTAAAATGGCAAGATATAACCGTAGAGAGTGAAACCTTAACATGTAAATGTAAATATGTATGTCAATATGAAGCAAAAATGCATAGATTCAAAAATAAGATGGAAATCATAACAAACCCCCAAGGCTGAAGTACTACAAGCCATCTTCACAATCCATTTGCTACCCCATGTTTATGTCTTGAATACTTGAATTCTTAATTGGAGGAAGAATGCAATGTGAAGAACTCTCTTGCTTCAATGGATGTTTTCAAGCCTTCTTGTTTCCACCTTGCAATTGCACTATGTCAAATTTGGATGTCCACACGAGCTTTTCCACATGAATTTTCCATATATCATCATCATACCAAATGAAGCATTTGAATGTGAATTTATAGTGATTTTGGGATTAGACCCCCCAATGGCCGACAACACAAGGCGGGAAGTCTTTAAATTTTAAATGGACTTGAGATCCCAAAATGGTTGTGCCTTAGGGCTAGGGCGACCTCGTCCTAGTACCCAGGGATAGGTCAACCTCGACATACCCCTCATGGGTAGGCCAACCTTGACATACCCCTCACGAGTAGGCCAACCTCTGCATACCCTTCAGGGGTAGGCTGACCTTAGCATACACCTTAGGGGTAGGTCGACCTTGACCCAGTCCTTGAAGGCACAATCTTCTAGAATTGTCTCAGGATTGTAAATAATAGTTAGTTCAGGATTGGAGAAAGAGATGAGCAGAAAAAGAATAGTCTTAGGATAAAAAATTAGTTTGAAAGAGGATATGAAAAAGGAGGACACCTTGCGATGAGGTCCTACCTCAATATTTTCACTAGAGAAGAGGGAAATCAAGGAGGATTTTCTAAATCCTACCCTTATTTCACCTAGGAGAGAGAAAAGAAACAAGTCCAATATATCCTAAATGCAAGTGTACCATGCGATCACACTAAATGGGTGCTAAAAATCAATATATTGAAGTGCTTCCGATTTAGGATGATACAGTTAGAAGCCAAAATTCTTTAGAGAGTATTGCACCCTTCCAACAATCTTATTGTCACTCAGCTAAACCCTGTTCCTTTCTTGCAGAAATCAAATTTTTTAAGTTCCAAATTTTGTCTAAAAGGAGTAATGGGGCATTTCTTTATTGGAGGTGTTAGTGTAAATATTACATTTATGTATTTTTATCTACTTGAACGGTATTATCATCCTTTTAAGTTCCAAGTTTTATTCAAAAATGAGTAATGGGTCATTTCTTTATTAAAGGTGTTAGTGTAAATATTACATTGTTGCAGTTATATCAGTTATATCAACTACTTGAATGGTATCAAACTACCAATGGTATAACATGTATAACTCCTTGTTTTTTATTAATGAATGATTATCATAAACATCTTATTCACCCTCCATCATATGGTATCAAAGTGTCTATCTGAGATATTCAAGATGATTAGAATTTGAAATGTGAGTGCATGAATATTGGTTTGAGATGCGCCTCCTATGTTGCACTAAAGAGAAGATCATCTGTGTGTATTAGGTTTTTAATCTTTTACCTTCTTTTGTCATAGGTACTAAATTCATTGTTGACTCAGTAGGATAGATCCCATTGGCATCCTTAACATTGGAAGAAAATTCATTCTTGATGACATTGGACTAATTTGTATAGTTGATAAATTGTTGAAGGGTGGCGTTGCTATCGGTGATATAGTTTCAGAAGAATACATAAACTTGGTTGATGTTAAAATGATTGCGTAGGAGGAGCCTATGTAGAAATTTATACCAATTTAAAGAAAATAAGAGACTTTTTATAATAGAAATATATATTGTCATTTTAAGGTTTGGAAAAGGTTTCCAAAGAGAATCATGAGATTTCTTGTCTAGAACAATTGAAGATTTGTTTCAAAGGGATATTTCTAGACTATTGACCAAGCATAAATTTTTAAGTGATTGTATTGTGTGGTTAGCTTCGCCTATGGGCTAGATCAAAGTTGATATTTATGGGGTAGAAATGGGAAATCCTAGAGTTGTTACTTATTGGGGAGTGTCTCATGACCATAATGGTAGGTTTATCTTAGTGGTGGCCTTCCCTTTGGGAATACATAAAAACCACTACACCAAGGCTTATGTAGCTTACCTTCGTATGAAAATGGAAAATGATAGTGGGATGGATAAAGTGTGGGTTGAAAGTCATGATTCCCTAAATAAAATGACCTTCTTAAAAGGAATTACCCCCACATCATGTACTATATTGTCACTCATTGAATATTATAAAGAAATTCTTAATAGATTCCAAGCTCATAAAATCACCCACATCTATCGGGAGAGAAGATGTGTCACTACCAGGCTAGCCAATTTGGGTGTCATGTCTAATCAATTTGTTTATTGAGTTACTAATGACCATTATCAGAATTCATATTTAGTTATTATTACACAATGATGTCGAGGAGTGCTTCTCTCTACCACATCTTGGTTTTGATGGAAATTCACATATAATTTGAAGTCCTAATTAGAACCTCTTTATTGTCGATCTAGGCCTTGATTGTAGTGCATCTTAGTTTGGTTTTTATATTACTTTCCCTATTTCTCAAAAAGGTGGTAATCTGTGTGAAAATAAGATGAGGGGTGATCATAATAGATTGGAGTCGATTATCTATGATGAATGGTAGAATGTTCAAGTTTTCTACTTAGAGATTTTGGATGGTGGCTTGACACCATATATGGTGAAGCTTCATGGGGTGGACATCCAAGTTACAAATTCCTTTCTCGAGGGATGGGAAGAAGATTTTTTAAAGGTCTATAGGTTAGACTTCAAAATTCATGATAATTTGATAGAAAAGGTGTCAGATGTATGCAACCTAAAATGGTCGTCTGGACTATGGGCCCCATTTATCAATTTATCAAATTCTTGAATCAATGCTTTGCAACATTTTCAATTCAAATCAATTTCCTTGATCAAATCGTAATTAATTCAACTATTTCAATATTTCCTAAGGTTTGATCATTTTTATTTAATTAAAAGATTTAATCTCCCTTTTAATTAAATAAAATTCATCTTATTTAATTAAATTAAATTCCTCCCATTTAATTAAATAAAATTCTTCTAATTTATTTAATTATAAAGAAAACCCCTCTTTTAATTAAATAAATAAAAATCCCCACTTAAAGCTCTTCTTTTGATGAAAAGGGAAATAAATTAAATTAAATTAAATAAAAATCTTTTTTTTATCACATCTTTCTAAGTGGTGGGCTTTTTTCTTTAATGAGCACATGGATCAACCAAGATTTAATCTCCACCAATGCTCATTTCTTTTTGCCTCTTAATCTCAACCGTTCACTTTTCTTTATAAGGAGCCCTCTCCTTCTCATTTAGGATCCCACTTTTATTGTATTGTTTTGCTGTAGGTTTGGAGAGCAATTTTGGAGGAGAATTTGAGCACTCAAGCTTGGATATTTCAAATTCTCTATCTTTTTGTCTTCTTCTTCTTTCATCCATGGATATTCATGTAGATTAGATTCATATTAGATTAAAGTCATATTTTCTTCCATAAATTAAGTTTGCATATTTTCTTTTATAGATTAATCATGCATTGTTATCATATAGATTAATTTCCTTTTATGCATTGCAAACATATATAATAGTTGTCACTTTTATGGATTAAATCTCTCATTTCATGGTGTACTTGTATAGGCACAACTAGGTCAATCTGAGGGCCTTCATGACACACATTTGCACTCCATGACTAGGGAGCTATGAGTCGATATTTGTGGCCTCATTCTTGAGAAACCTTGGATGGAATGATTCATAGAAGTGTGACGCATTTTTACCACACATTTTTGGTGCCCAACGTGGGGCTGATCTAGCTCCATTTCCATTATTTTCTTGCAAATCTGATTTTTCTATCTGTACGGCTCTGACTAAAATTTGCGTGACATTTTTCTTAAAATGACACGAGGTTTTGCCTGTCTGTGCAAAATTTTATACGATACACGAAGTTTCATTGCGCGGCTTTGTGCAAATTTTTGTGCAGACTCTGACGCTAGGCAGTGATCTGTTATTGTTTACTATTTCTGCATTTTGTGTTGTCTGTGTGTTTCTTCGCGTGAGATTCTGTGAATCTTCATGTGGCACTCTATGAATCTTTGTGCGGTACTTTGAGAATCTTCGCGCAAGATTTCACACCAGAGATCTAATTTTTATTGCTATATTATATATCTTTGATCTCTAACCACTAATGTTTACTATTTCTGGTGGTTTTTGATTTGATGTTGTTGTTGATGTTGCTGATTTGGACTTGCGTGGATAAACAACAAAATGTTCGCATTGCTTTGGACTTGAGGTATTTTTTTGCATCTCTATAACATTTGGATTTTGGAAATAAAAATAAACCTTTCATGTGTTTAGCTTGAGTTTTTTCTTGCTTTCATAGATCACATTTCCAATTGGTGCTCTAAAAATGGACCTAGAAATTTTATTTCTTGCATATATGTTTCACATAGTAATTAGGCCCTATATACACTATTTGTGATGATCTTGAGAGAGTGGGCTTCATTCGCTTGTCTTACATGCGAAGCTCTTCTTGATGATAGATCCCCTTATAGGTAGGGAAATATTTGTCATTACTTCAAACTTGGTTTAGTATTCAACTTTGATTGGTACTTTCTCTCTTGAGATTGGTGGTCATTGTTGTTGACATACAAACCTTGGGTGAGGTGATTTCAAATTAGTGGGTCAATTAATCTTGTTTTCTATATCTTGGTGAGGTGAAGAGGCTAGAGGATTATGCTCTTTTCCCTTTTGGGAGAATCAGAAACTTGGAACCTTTGAATCTAAACTAAGTCCCTATGGGGTTCATATTGTGAGTCTTCCTTGTTAGAGAGGGTTAACCATAGTGGACATTCCCTTTATTGGGTAAACCACGTGGACGGAACCTCAAGAGGTAATAGCCATTTTTTCCATGGTAGCAACAACCACTATATAAGTGTCCTTGTGGAAGAAATATCCATAGGTGTGGTCTCTTTTTGGGTTGTTAGATCTCCTCAGCAGCTCCTAATTGATTAAATTCTTGGACTGTGTCAAAACCTTGGTGCGCCGGGGTCGGATTTCACCCACTCGAGATTGCAAAAGTTGCAGAGTCAAACCATTACTACGAACCATAATGCAACTAAAATTTTATTTTCTAGGACTATGTGCGCGATTGGAAACATTTTGAGAACATACACAAGTAGAATTTTTAGGGAGTAGAAATACTATGTCACTATTCTTGATCATGCGCAAGGCTGCTTTGTCCCTTGCTCATTGTTCGAAGACATTTGCTTGAAATCCCTTATTGTTGTCTTGGGTGCCTGATTCATGAGAAAAATATGTTAATACATCTAGTTGGTTATTTGAAAATGAACAAAACTGAGTTCCTTGTCCTTTCTATCAAAAACCTCACGCGAGAAAATAGTTCTTCGTGCGGCCCTGTGAGTTTCTTCACATGATATAGTGATAATTATCATGCGGTATTCTGCCAACTTGTTGTCAATTTGTTGTCAATCCTATCATACCAATCCAGTTTTTTCCTCGTGCCATATTGTGAAACATTGCGCAACCCTATGAGAATCCTTGCGTGAGAAATCATTTCATCACACAAAATATGTCCTCTGTTGCCAAACCAGTGAGCTATTTGTTGTCATGATCGACTTTCTTAGCTTACTATCCTATCATTTTCCCATTTTATTGGTGGATCCGGGTCAGATTAGGTAACTTACCCCGTTGTTAGAAGCTTTTTTAGCTTTGGATTCTTGCATTTTGACCTCTTGAATTAGCAATATTTGATTTCATAAGTGATCTGTCTTGGAGTTGGTAAGCTAGAAACTATCCTTGTTGAAAAGATAAACCTTTAGATTCTTTGATAACACACTTGGAGAGATTTGGTAATCTCTTGTCCATTCACTTTCATATATTCAAATTTAATCAATATAAATTGGGTAAGATCATCCTTCTGATCCATATGTGCTAGGATACTTATCTGAAATGTGGGCACCTCTTTGGTAGTGTTGACTTATGCCTCTTGCACTATTCTATCTTATCACCTCTTTTTGAACAAGTTAATGCGTTTACTATCCTAGTTTGGTACCAACATTTCTTAGGGTAATCCTATCAACTATTACCTTTTCTTTCATGCTAGTTACAACAAGATATCAAGTAAATCAAGGAAAACAACCTCAAGTGGTCTTCAACCAATTACCCTTAGTACAAACTCACCAAAAACATAAGGGAAAAGAACCTATATTTGATCAATCACCTACGAACAACTCAGAAATTTGGTTGGATTCCAAGAGTCTCCTTAGTGAGTTGGGTACCCCCTTAGCATCTTCTCACTCTTCTATGGGTATGAGTTACACAATGACTCAATGAGAGAGAGAGAGAGGACATGGATAAATGTCTTGATGATATATTTGTGAAGCATAGAGATGCTATTTCATTTGGTGGATCCTCTCATAACAGTCGGCCAACTTCACCCCTTATCTCAACAAGATATCTAGATGCACACCAAAGGGCTGAGAGAGAGAGAGGTAAAAGACAAGCTTATGAAGATGAGAACCAAGGAGATGAACTTTATGACACTCATGTTAATGCAACCTATACCAAAAACCTGTTTTGAAATTCAAGACCAAGTTCACCACTCAAAACATCTGCAGGATACATGAGTGAAAGACTTAAGAGAATTGAACGTGGAAAGAAAGTGTTCCAAGATGAACAAGCTCGTAAGGAAGAACAGATCAGACTCCTAGAGTTGGAGAGGAAAACATTGTTGGATATAGAAAAGAAAGCCTTCCAAGAAGAGAAAGATAGGATCTTGGATCAGCAACTCAATGATCAATTCAATAACATGCGTGTTAGTGGTGGAAAAAACTCCCCCCCCCCCCCTCTACNCCCCCCCCCCCCATCTACTCCTCCAGAGGCCCCATGAAGTGGAAGACATTCAAAAAAACCATCACGATCCCCTATCCCTAGAGGAAGAAGGGCTTCTAGACATGATCATTATAGGATATGAACACCTCCTAGGAGATCAAGGCAGCCTTCACAACGTGGTCATCATGGCTCATAGTGTGGGGGTAGTAGCTCAAATTTTGAATCCATCTCCCAAGACTTCATGAAAATGCAACAAGAACCACTTTTCCAACAATATGTTGAGAAATATTTAGAGCAAAACAAAGATAAGTTCCTAGATATTTTGATAAACAAGGGTGCTAGAGTCCCTTACAACTTTGACGTGGACAAAAAGATTAAGAAGCAAGGGCCATCTCAAGAGGAAGAACTCAAGGAACTTAAGAGAATAGTGGCAAAGATGATGGCACCTAAGAATTCATTTTCACTAGATTCAATTTGTCCTAATCCTTTTGATAAGAGTGTTGACATGAAAGAATTTCCTAAAAAGGTTGAAACCCCTCAATATGACAAATATGATGGGAATGGAGATCTACATGATCATGTGCTCCATTTTTATACCAAAAGTTTTGAGTTCCATCAAGAAGACTCGTATCTTATGAGGTTATTCCCAAGGAGTCTAAAAGGTCAAGCAATGGAATGGTTCACCAATATAACTCCCCCCGCATCAAGACTTTCAAAGAGCTTGTTCATAGGTTTGTTCAAAATTTTGCATACAATATTTCAAGATCTATCACCATGTTGGACTTATGCAATTTAAAAAAAAGTCAAGGGGAATCCTTTGTTACTTTCTTGCAAAGGTTGAGACGACAGTGCTCTTGATATTCTAGAACCATTCCTGAAAATGAAAAGATTGATATCCTTGTTAGCAATTTGGTTCCTAAAATGCGGTATGAAGTTAGAAAATGGTTTTTTATTCCTTTGATACCATGATTGAAATAACATGTAGGATTGAGGATGTTTTAAAAGAACAAGGAATTTTGACCAAACTTGGAAACAACAACAACAACAATCGTAAAAAAAACAACTCTAACAAGGATAAGGGAAGGAGCTCACACTAGAATAAGAATAAACAAGTGGTTAATGATGGAGTTGTGGAATCCTCCCAACACAAGGATCTAAATGTGATCCACTTGTCTAGTGCAGTGCAAGCCATGAAACTCAATGCATCTAATCAACAGGATAATAAGCCAAGATACCAAGATAACCCTAAGAGAGAAAGATGTCAATTTGCAAAACTTGGTGATTCATATGAGGATATTTTGAAGACTCTCATTGCAAAACATCTTGAACATCCTCAAGATCCTGTGAAGTTTCATATACTTGATGTTAAGCCACATTGGTGGGATGAGAAGGCCTTTTGCATATTTCACAATGGTATTGGACATAACATTGAAAATTGCTATAGGAAACAAAGTTGTCTCAAGAGAATTATGAAAAAACCATTAACAAGTGGGCCCAGTGGAAATCTGTTCATAGGCAAGGGAATGGTGCCTTAGGAGGCCTTGCAGTCTTATGGGATCCAAAAGTAATCCAATGTCAACTATTAGACCAACAAGATAATTGACAACTATTAAACATTACAAGGTTTGACCTTTCCTTTATTTTGTTTAATATTTATGGTCCAACACCAACCTAGGACAAGTTAAGACTGTGGCAGCAGCTGACACATATCATTCAATCTCAAAATAACTCTCACATCCTTCTAGGTGGGGACTTTAATGCTATATTAAAACAATCAGAAAAGCAAAGCGGAATTTTTCCTCCCTTAAAGACAGTCCAAGATTTTTCCAACTTTATACAAGATAATAATTTAATAGACATTGAACCAATCAATGGCTCCTTTACATGGACCAACAAGAGAGCTAATTTTTCACAAATAGCGGTCATATTGGATAGGTTCCTTGTAGCACAAGATTGGAATCTTTCAAACACTACCTTTCAGTCTCAAATTTTGGCATGTCCAGGTTCATATCATTTTCCCGTTGCCATTCAGCTAGTCTTGCCATCGGTAACTTAGGGCTTTCATCACCAGCCATCATTTAAATTTGAGAGGATGTGGCTCTGTCATCGTCAATTTTTGCCTTTGCTGAAACAATGGTGGGCTAATGCTCCATTATGTGTTGGGTCTAAAATGCACCAGTTTGCTTCTAAAATGAAGTGTGTTAAAAAGAAGATTAAAAACTAGAATGAGACGGTCTTTAAAAATATCTTTATAGAAAAAGAGATAGTTAAGAACCAGCTGCAGGATATATTGGAAAACACAATCAAGAATGGAATGGATAATGATAATTTTGTCAAACAGAACAAGCTACATCAGGAATGGGAAGAGCTTTGTCAAAGAGGAGAGATTTATTGGCGGCAAAAGTCCCATGAGTTGTGGCTAAAAGAAGGTGATAAGAATACTAAATATTTCCATGCTTCAGCCAAGAATAAGTCAGCTGCTAATCGTATCTTTAACATCAAGAATGCAGATAATGGCCAACCAATTTCAGATGCTTAGGGTATCCAAGAGGAAGGGGTCAAATTCTTTAAAGGTCTATTAGCACCTCTAGACTTGCCAGTAGTTCATGATGCACAATCACAAGATATTATTAATGTTATTCCCCCTCTTGTCTTAGTATCAGATAACTTAATATTAATGGCTCCTTTCAGTTTGCATGAACTTAGGAAGGTAGTTTTCTCCTTGCCGTCGGATAAAGCACCGGGGCCAGATGGTTATACAGTGTTATTCTTTCAAGCATGTTGGGAATTCTTAGGTTGGGAATTGCTTGGAGTGATTGAAGAATCTAGGAAAAGTAAAGCAATGCTAAAGTACTTTAATATGACAAATATAGCTATTATTCCCAAGGTTAAATCTCCAAAGATTTTTTCAGAATTCAGACCAATTTCATTATGTAACACCATATACAAAATTTTTACTAAGGCTATATATCTAAAAATACAATATCTAATTCCCAAACTAGTCTCTCAAGAACAAGGGGGTTTTGTACCAGGTAGAGAAATAATGGAAGGAGCGCTAGTTGCTCATGAGGCTGTCCACTCAATTAACTCCTCCAATTCGTCCAACTTCATCATTAAATTGGACATGATGAAGGCCTATGACAGAGTTTGTTGGGAGTTCCTTTTTAAAGTTCTTCACAAATTTGGATTCTCAAAAAGCTGGTGTAAATGGATAAGAGCATGCATCTCGGGAGCATGGTTTTCAGTTATCATTAATGGGGTCCCCGCTGGTTTATTTTTTTCGACACAAAGGGTTAGACAAGGAGACCCCATCTCCCCAGTTCTATTTATTCTGATGGCAGAAGCTTTTAGCAGATTCTTTCATCATTAGCATGTTCTTGGTCACTGGCAAGGCACGATCATAGGGAATTCAGACATATCAGTTACACATTCATTATTTTCTGATGACATGCTACTTTTTGGCACATCAAATGTTGCTGAGGCAAAGAAGATCAAACATGTTTTAGACACATATACTGTTGTCTCAAGGCAAAAAATCAATGAGAATAAATCAAAAATTTATCTCTTCAATACAAATCATGTCATATCTACAAGGATAGTCGATATTTTGGGCTTTTCACAAGACTTCCTTCCTTCGGTGTATCTGGGTATTCCTTTCTTCATGGGTGCTAACAAAGCAAGGTATTGGTCTCCTATCATTGAGAAAATCAAATCTAGAATTGTGGCATGGAAAGCCAGATGGCTATCTCTATCAGGTAAAATTTTGCTCATCAAAACAGTCTTGACCGCTATCCCAAATTATTACCTCTCAGTTTTAAAAGCCCCCTCTTCAGTAATTCAAACTATTCATAAGTTGATTCATGATTTTTTATGGAGTGGTAACATAAATGGAGGAAAGAAAATACCTCTTGTCTCCCTTCAAGATATGGCTCAAGTGAAAAACTTGGGGGGTGCTGGAATTCATGATCTTGTTCAAAGGAATAAAGCATTTGGTGCTAAATTAATATGGCAAATGTATTCTACACCGCAGAATAAATGGTGACAAATTATGCAATATAAGTATTTGGATAATGCCTGCCCTCCTAGAATATTCACAACTCAACAACCCCCTGCAGGATCAACAGTATGGGACTTTATGATGACTTCCAGAGACATTTTCACTAAATATATTTCATGGGAAGTAAATTCAGGTACTCAAGTCAAGTTTTGGAGAGACTCTTGGAACGGATCCCCTCCGCTTTTCAACCTAGATCCGATGGATATCTTGATTACATATTTTGAAAATTCATGGGGAAAATATCTGATAGATTTTGTATCTACAATTTGTTTATTTTCCAAAAAAGTGATTTGGAAGGACCCGAGTGATCTGCCAATTTCTACTTTGGATCAAGCTAGATTCATCAAATTCTCTCATCATTGGTAGTTTATATCTCGAGGAAGGAGGATCGAGTAATCTGGGCCCCAGGGAAACATAACTTGTACTCAATTAAAGAAGGCTACAGGCTTATCCAGAAGATAGTAAATAATAAAACACCTTCCCATGCTTTCTCCTTTTGCTAGAATTAATTTACATTACCAAAGGTTGGTTTCTTTGTGTGGATAGCTCTACAAAGGAGAGCACTCACAAGTGACAGGCTCTCGAAACTTCATATTTCTCAGCCTTTCAATTGTCACCTTTGTGATCAGGAACTTGAAGATGGAGACCATCTTTTTTTGAATTGTCCCTTTGCCCAGAAATGCTGGATGTTTTTTTTGGGTAAACTTTAGTATTCCACACCTCTTCAAAATAAATTGTGGGACCTCTTCCAATCTTGGCCTGAGTTGTACTCCAATTCCTTTTTCTCACACCTTTGGACTTGCATTCCAGTGCTCATTGTTCGGGCCATTTGGTGGGAGCGTAACAAAAGAATCTTCCGGCAGAGCCCCTCGACAATTGAAAATGTCCTTTCAAGCATTGAAAAGTCTATATATGAAGTGGTGAATTCTAACCACTCTAATCACAAATGTAACCCAATTTTGTCTCAATGGGACACAAAAACCCTTCATCATTGGAAACATCTAACTATTCCTACTAGTTTGTATCAAAAAGAAAATCCCTCTTCTACAACAGACAGAGATAAAGTTCAATGGTCCCCACCAATGACCAATTATGTTAAAATAAACTTTGACGACTCATCCAGGGGTAATCCAGGCATTTCAGGAGCAGGAGCATGCATTCGGGATCACTATGGTAATGTTCTTGCAATTAAATCAGATCCCCTGCCTCCAGGATCAAACAATATTGCAGAAGCTTATGCCCTCTTCAATGGTCTGGTTCTGGCTAAACAAGGTGGCTATCATTTTATTCAAGTGAAAGGTGACTCAATGGTTATCATTTCGGCACGTATTAAGAGAGTGTCACACAATTGGTGACTGGCCTATATCTTAACACAAATCTAGCAACTTCTTGACTCCTTTGAAGAAGTACTCATCTCACACACCCTTCAAGAAGGAAATGCACTTGTCGATTACCTAGAAAATATGGGCTGTGATGGATGTTCTGTAAATGAACTAGATCTGACTCATGTCATTTAAAACAATGGGGATCTTCAAAAAGTGATTGCCGAAGATATTAAAGCTTTTCATCATCAAGAGTTAGCTAAGAAGGACTTCATGATAATTAATATTAATCATTGTAGTGTAAGACAGTTGTGCTAAAAAATCCCTCGAGCGTCACTATTTTAGGACTTTTAAGAATACTCTGCAAATGGTGTCTCCGGGCCTGGGTCACAAGCTTGAGGCTTCTTTCAGAAGCTTAATGAATGCTTTATTAGATCTACTTGATGCTCTTCACTCATCTATCCTCCTTCTATGAGCTCAAAAAAGTACGCACACTACTCTGGTGATTGTTACCCAAATTTCCCATTCTGTGCATTTGGTCTGGTTTGCCCTGTCTAGTTTCCTCTGTCTTGTTTTCCAGGTCTTGGCTCTGCTAAAACCCTGAAAGCCCTAAGTCTTCATGTTTAAGTGAGGTAATAAACCCTAGGCCATGGCTCTTATATTTTGCGGTTACTTTTTCTAAGTTACTAAGAGCATGTGTTTTATTCCTCAGTCGCTTGATCGCGTGAAGTTTCAGCAGTTAGTAAAAAATGTCTTCCGACTTGGCTACCATCCCTTGGTCGCCTTGTCACCAGAACAGAACGATGACTCAGCTTCCTCAGTGTACAACAGATAGACCAGTGGCCGTGTGACAGATGGCATATGGCAGGTGGATGTGGGTCCTCAGTCGGGTGATCGCCAGACGGAGAAGATGGGTCACGCGACTTCGAGACTAAGTATTCTTTCTCTTCGGTCGCAGGATCGCTGGATAATTTAAGGGTATCCTCAGTTTTATTGTGACCAAATGCCAGCCGTCTGATGCAAAACATAGAAGATCTAACGGCAGCCGCGTGGTCAGGTGATCAAGGTGCCCTACAGAGAAAGTACTCCTGACTCAGCGACAAGGGTCAGTCAGGATGTCGTTAGAAGGATTAAGGGGATGCGTGTAGCTATTTTGGAAATTCAAAGGGCTCGGTACTGGGTTCTCCCGACTTGGCGACTAAGTGTGGTCGCGTAGTCTCAGAACAGAAAGATAGCATCTGGCGACTGGGTGACGAGCCGCAACGGTTAAAGGTGACAGTTAGGCGCTGGGTCGCGGGAAGAATGATGAGTTAAGGAAAATGCCTCGCGACTTCGAGATTTCACAGTCGCCTTGTCGCTGGATCTTGGGTCAAGTTAAGAAGAGGTTAAAAAGTGCTTTGTCGCCAGGTTGTGAGATTTAACTAGGGTTAAGGTCTGATGCTCGCGACAAAGAGACCAACGGTCAGTCGCATGGTCACGGGACTTTGAATTTGAATATTTGGCGGTAGATTTGGCACTGTGAACACTCGGCAGCCATGGTTCCTCTGTGCTCGTGTTCCAGAATTGATCAGGGAGTTTTCAATTGCAGAAGGTCATATACAGAGAGTCTGTTGATCCCAGATTTAGATTTGTTCGATGTCGGTAGAGAAACAGAAGATTCAGAGCGTGGAAAAAGATGCAAAGCCCAATCATGAAGTTATTTCTCTCTAGGTGTAGTTGGAAAAAGGACGTGGTCATGATCGATGGCTCATTGATGAGAATTTGAGCGGCGGCCGTCAAGGGTCACTTCTCGTCCTGGGAGGTCATGATCAGTTGGTGAGCATTCATGACAGAGA
>MU223090.1:2493802-2522020 GCA_018584345.1 Thuja plicata
CTCAAAAGATTTACTTTCTTGTTTAAGAAGCAAATTAAGGTGATTATCCAAGAGGAACCAGCCTAGAACCTGGAGGTCTCATCTCGGTTAGCATAAGGTCCCACAACCTTGAGATGATTCCCATGTTTTATTGGATTATCAAGACCAAGAGAGCTTGAGATCAGAGGCACAAATTCAGTGTATAACAGTGACAACACATTATGTGACCCCTGTACCGGACCTCAACTTTCCTACTACAGGGTGTATTCAATCTGCGACTTCCCAGAATCTGCCTGCAACTACATTGCTCCAAGTAACTCACCAGTGGCAATCTGATAATGATGGATGTGATTCTTTGGAAGAATTAGTTCCTCCTCCTGGCTGGGAGATGGCTTGTTTAAATTTAGGCAAGAACTATGAGAGTATGGTGGAATAGGGATATGTTTTGCAAACTTTGTCTATCTTGGCCAGAATGAATAGATGGTGATGTCGATATACTATCAATGACACTATTGCAGGGTCAGTTTTGGTTGTCCCTGTACCAGATATGTTGCTCATGATATATTAGCTCTAAAATCATCTTTCATGTATAGGTATACTATTCATATACTTTTTAGACTTCTATTAGGGAGATTTTGATGGTTTATCTTCCAATTCAACTTATGATTGTAATTTTCCTTTCACTGGGTTTTGGGGTCTTTAAGGTTTCTATCTAAAATCTTACAAAGACTCATGGTTTTGTGAAAACCAAATGTAAAAATCTACTTTATTATTGCATGTATAGGACTATGATCCCGAGGTTTCTTTCTGATTCTTCCATGGGGGAGCCTTTTGAATTAGTTAAATATATATATATATGGCGGCTTGTTCACTTTTGCTTAAAAAAAAATTGAAAATTGGTACAAACTCAAGCATATTATTCAAGATCCCATTGAGAATGGAAATCTTAAGGTAGATGGATTCAAAACTAATGTCAATCATAAGGCGTTCAAAGAACCTTTTCCCAAGTATGAGAATGGGGAAACCTCTAAAGTTAAGAATGGCAAAGCTGAGATTAACTACACTTACAGAGATGCGGAGAATACTATCAACATTCTTGAATTTGTAGAAGAGAATGTCAATATGATGAGGGGTAGAGATCCCTATGGTTATGATATAGATGTGGACTCTCCTCCTGTCTTTGATGAAGAACCAATTGTTGTGCTAAGGGGTCCCAACTCTAGAGCATCGTCCCAAACTCTTAATGTTGTTACTAGAGGTCAAGGTCCTGCTATCATTAGAGGACCCAATTCCAGTCAGTCAAGTAAACCAAAGAAAGTGGCATCAAATAATGTCACCTTAAAGCCAGCAGTCATTCCTAAGTCAAGTTATAGCCTTGTTGTGATCAGTTACAAAGAACCCCAGCTCAGATTTTGATCTTTGAGCTCTTAGAGTTGTCCCCGAGACATAAGCAAGTGTTTGAGGGTGCTTTGCGCGGGACGAACGTCCCCAACAACTTAGATTTTGATCAATTCCATAACATGGTTAACCATATTGCTAGCCCTCATTACCTTACCTTTTCAGAGGATGATGATAAATCCTTTAGCCACCCACATAATCTTTCCCTTCATATTGAAGTCATGATCCATAAAACCCATGTTAGGCGTGTGTTGATAGATGGGGGTGTTGGGCTAAATATTTGTTCATTCAGTTTGTTGAAAGAGTTAGGTTATTCTGAAAAGGTTATAGATACAAGGAAAATGATCACTATCAAATCCTATGATGAGGTAGAAAGAAGTCCCAAGAGGTTGGCCATCCTTCCTGTTAGGATTGGCCATGTTCAAAAAGATATTTTATTTCAAATAGTTGATGTTGGTCCCCTTGCATAAAATATTTTACATGGTAGACCATGGATTCATGATATGTAAGTAGTGTCATCTACCTATCATCAATGTGTTAAGTTCCCCTACAATGGAATAGAGATTTGTATACCTGGGGATAACACTTTATCTGTTAATTCAATTTTAGCAGGAACTAATGTTCCTCTCAATAGAGAAGCAGGAGATTTTGATGCAACCTTAGCTGAATGTAAAGACAAACTTAAGTCAATAGACATTGGCATGGGGAGGGGCGGGGGGGTATAAAATAAACTCCCTCACAACCTACCAGTTTTGCCTAGGTCTTATGGCAAGCCTTCACAAAAAAAGGAACCTTCCTCTTCAGCTATGACTTTATTTGGCATATTTATGGAATCATCAGTGCCTATCCAAGATGAGAAAGAAGAGACATTTGTTAGAGACTGGATCTATAGAGAAGATAAATACATTCATAATGAGAACTTCTCTCCCTCTCCTAAGGAATATGGAAGAGGGTATTCTTACCTCAAAAAGATGGGCTATCCTGGACATGGACCTCTTAGTCACAGATTGGATGCTAGAGCTGAACCTCTTGATCATGCTCTTTTTGGAGGTAAGTCTAAGAAGCCGGTTGGCCTAGGATTTGAGAATTATAACAAGCGCACTAATCCTATCATTCCTAATGTGATAAACCAGAAATACATGTGTGAAGATTGGGTCCCATCCACTAATCTCCTTTGGGGAGATTCCAATATTTCAGCCACTCATGCGTTAGTTGCAACTTTAGAACAAAATGAATCAGATATTGAAGATCCTCATAGAGAATGCCAATGTAAGAATCTTGCTCGTATAATAGAAAGAGAAGGTGTTACCTTTGATGAAATTAAGACTTCCACATCAAGATGCCCAACCTTCATGGTGTAAGCATCCTAGTCACAGTTCAGACACAAGTTCACATGAGTATGAATGGGACTCCTTTTCTGAGTCCTCCATAGTTAATAGAGATATTGACGTTATCCACACTTATAGTTCTCAACCTAAAGTAGCCAACGACTCACATGTAGGATTGGAGGATTTGAACCCACGTGTTTCCTTAGTGTATGATTCTTCGCTTGTTAGGATGAATCTTTATTTGGGTAGCTTAGAAGGATACTTGACAAACTCTAACTCTTTAGTCACCAACGATAATATCATTCACATTTATAACCTTGAACCAGCCATGGACTTACCTCTTGTTCATCCTGACCTCGTTGATTGATCCCAACGCTATAAAGAACCTGAGATCTTAACATTTCAAAATGATTATGAGATAGCCTGTTACCTAAATGTCATTGAACCCGTAGTCTCTTCCACAAGCAAACTAGCTACCAGTATGACAGAACCAGACATCAAGTACCTTAGTCACAAAATAAAAAGAAAAGAAAATCAAAAGAATAGGAGTTCTGATGGAGAAAACCACTATGTGGCGGTGTCAGAACCAAAAAAAGTAAAAATAAATGACGTATCCAAGGGTGAAAACCTCTCTAAGGTGCCTAATAATGAGGTACTTGATCATCTCCCTAGCTATTTTCAAGATAGATCTTCAGTGCTTATTGAACCAACAAAAGCAGTCAATTTGGGTACAGATGAGGCTCCACAAATAGTATACTTGGCTGAGTCCTTGTCACCTCAAGAAAAAGAAGCTTACACTAAGTTCTTAAAGACAAAGAAAATCAACTTTGCATGGACTTATTCAGATATGCAAGGGTTGGACATTAATCTTATCATGCATCACTTGCCCATAGCTCCGGGTGTCAAACCAGTTAAACAAAAATTGAGAAAGATGCATCCTCACATAGCTCTCCTAGTCAAAGCAGAATCAGAGAAACTCCTTGGTGCAAAATTCATAAGAGCTATTGCCTATGCTGAATGGATATCAAACATTGTACCAATTTCCAAACATGAAAAATCTATTTGAGTTTGCACAGATTTCAAAGATGTCAATAGAGCACGCCCAAAGGATGACTTCCCACTTCTCAATATAGACATGATAGTGGATATGACCGCGGGTTATGAGATTTATTCCTTGATGGATGGTTTTTCTGGGTACAATCAGATTAAGATATCTCTTGAAGATCAAGAAAATATAGCATTCACTTGCACATGGGGTACCTATTGTTGGAAAATTATGCCTTTTGGATTGAAAAATGTAGGAACCACCTATCAAAGAGCAATGACAACAATCTTTCATGATATGATGCATAAAAACATGAAAGATTATGTGGATGACACCTTGGCAAGTCTAAACAAAGAGACACACACTTAGATGATTTAGAAGTCATTCTAGATCACATGGAACAATTTCAACTAAGGTTAAATCCTAAAAAGTGTGCATTTGGGGTTACCTCTGCAAAACTACTTGGATTCATCATTTCAGGAAAAGGAATAGAGGTGCACCCTAAAAAATTCCAAGCAATCATAGATATGCCACCTCCTAAAAACATTATTCAAATGAGGATTCTTCAAGGACGTCTTCAATCTATAAGGAGATTCATTTCACAATTGGCAGATAGAGCTCAACCCGTCAACAAGAATTTACAAAAAGGAGTCAAATGTATTTGGAATGAGGATTGTCAAAAGAGCATAGATCAAATCAAGACGTACTTGGAAAATCCTCCTATTTTAACGCCTCCTATCCTAGGGAAAACACTTATTCTTTACATTTCAGTGACAAAATCTTCCTTGGGGGCATTACTAGCTCAACTTGATGAAAATTCAAAAGAAAGAGAAATATACTATATTAGTCGCACTCTTGTTTCATATGAGGTTAACTACACAACCATTGAGAAAGAATTCCTTGCAATTGTGTTTGCTTCCCAAAATTTGCAACATTACATGCTCACGCACACTATACACCTCATAGAAAAAATAGATCCACTCAATTATTTGCTAGGTAAGGCTACCCTCACACGTAGACTTGCTAAATGGATGATGATACTTTCAGAGTTTGACATAGAGTACATTGAGCATAAAGAAATCAAAGGAAAATCCATAGCAGATCAATTGGCTGATTTCCCAATACAAGATAATGCACATATTCAAGTTGACTTCCTAGATGAGCACCTCATGTATATGACTGAAAGAACATGGAAGATGTTCTTTAATGGATCCTTTATGCAAAACGGTTCAGGAGTTGGTGTGTTGTTTGTTTCTCCTCATGTACACGATTCCTAAGTATTACAAGTTATTATTCCCATGTACAAAAAACATTGTTGAGTATGAATCTTTAACAAATGGAGTACTTAAGATGGCCATAGAATGGATAATCACAAAACTACACATTTATGGGGATTCACAGCTGATAATCAACCAAGTTAATGATGAATATCAAACAAAACATGAGAAAATGGTACCTTACAAGAAAATGGTTGATTTCTTGAAATGCTACTTCACATTTGTCGTGTTTCAGTAAATCCCTAGAGCAGAAAACAAAGCAACTAATGCTATGGCTACACTTGCTTCAGTCCTTCAGCTAGAGCAACATGGATCCAAATTTGAATTCCTGGTGGAAGAGCTACATCACCCTATCTATGACTCCCAAGAAAGCCATGTCATTTGTACCCTTGTTGGTCATGAGTCATCCCGTTATGGTGCCATTTACTCATACCTTCATGATGGCATTATACCTGAAACCTTTAACCGATCTGAACGCAGAAACCTTACGTGAAATGCCTCTCAACATTCCCTTATTGTTGGTGATTTGTATAGGAGGGGTCTAGATGGAATACTTTTTAGATGCTTAGAAAAGAAAGAATATGACCAAGCATTAGTTGACATCCACGAGGGCATCTATGGGGGACATTCCAATGGTCTTGCCATGGCCCAAAGGTTGCTTAGGGTGGGGTACTATTGGCCTACGATGCAGATTGATGCAGTAGCTTTTGCAAAGTCATGTGAAAAGTGTCAAAAACATGGTAACCTGATACATGCTCTAGGCAGGGAGCTCATTCCTTCTATATCTCATTGGTCATTTCAGCGTTGGGCCTTTGATCTTGTTGGACAGATTCATCCCAACTCATCAGGTGGACACAAGTTTATTATCACTACTATTGATTACCTCA
The DNA here is from genome assembly GCA_018584345.1 of Thuja plicata. Classification (NCBI taxonomy): domain Eukaryota; kingdom Viridiplantae; phylum Streptophyta; class Pinopsida; order Cupressales; family Cupressaceae; genus Thuja; species Thuja plicata. The sequence goes on from MU223090.1 coordinate 2,499,717, forward strand.
CTAAATAGGTAGAAGTTGTCCCACTTTCTGTTTCCTCGGGAAAGACAGTCTCTCTATTCATTCTGAACCATATCATCTTTCAATATGGAGTGCCTTTCGAGATTATCACTGACAACGGAGGCCAGTTCAAAAATAAGGACCTTAAGCAACTCTGTAAGAAATTCAAGATTAAATAACATTGGTCCTCCATTTACTTCCCGCAAGGAAATGGTCTAGCAGAGGCATCAAACAAAACCATTCTTAAAGTCTTGCATAGAACACTCTATAAGAATGGTAGAGATTGGCATTTACAGATAAATCCAATTTTTTGGGCCTATAGAATGAGTATTCGTACTCCTACTAGGGCTACTCTTTTTTCCCTTGCATATGGCACTGAAGTAGTGTTACCTTTGGAGGTTGAGATTCCTTCACTTAGAGTTTCCCTTAAAGGTCTAGTTATAGATGAAGACTACCATGCCATGAGACTTCAAGAGTTATAACTTCTCGATGAGAAACATCAAGCATCATTTGACCCTATGAGAGTTTATCAAAAGTGCATGTCCAAAGCCTTCAACAAAAAGGTTTTCCCTAGAGAATTTTAAGTGGGAGATCTGGTCCTACGTGAAAATCCTAAGAATCAATAACATAGAGATCAAAAGGGAAAATTTGAACCTTATTGGCTTAGACCTTACATCATTACAACAACTTTTGGGTCAGGTGCTTATTTACTGTCTATAGAAGAGGGAGAGTAGCTCCCTGATCCTATCAATGTCTTTCACCTGAAGAAGTTCTATCCATGATGCCCATTTTTTCTAGGGTCATCCTTTGTACATAATTATTGATCCTGAAAAAAATCCAAAAAAGTGATATATTGTCAAAAATGCTAAAAATTAAAAAATATCCTGAAAAAAATAATCATCTCAGTGAAAACCTAGCAATAGGTGCTTTGATGTATCTCCAAAAAAAAAATTATATATTCCAAAAATAAATAAACGGAAAAAGTGCCTTAGTGAAAACCTGGAAACAGACGCCTTGGTAGCAAAAATTCAAAAAAATTATAAAAAGTCCTTAAAAAAGAAGAAAAAAATGAAAAAAATGAAAGAGAAAAAATTGTAATAAAATCCAAGTGGTGAAAACCTGGAAATGGGTGCTACTTGAGGCCTTTGCACCCCTATTTATTAGCGAATGTCCTCGACACTTAGCCTTTCTCCATCATATCTTGTCCTTGTTTCCCTGGTTTGGAATTGGTCTTTGTCTATGTCTAGGGGGCATAACTGTACTAACTTTGTTTTGTTGGATGCGTTAGTATTTAGGAAATCTCACAAATGGTATTTTTCAACACCACCCCAATTGTATTTTTCAATACAACCCTTGACATCAAGTGTTTTTCAACACTTATCAGTTTGTTCTTACCCAGTTTCATCATGTGGTCTTGCCTGATTGCGAGCATTTGATCCTTATCCTCGGAACTCAGTATCAGTTAACACACTTAAATTTTTAAACACAACACTAAATGCTTGAGCTATGTCATGATCTTTTCTTTGTGTACTGACTGTTATTGATTTTCATTTAGTGTCCTTGTCTAATAATTCTCTCCGGGATGCATAGCTAGAGGACTTGGGACATGGGGCATATTTTATTTGCTTCCTACTTTATGCTTCACTATTTTTGCATAACTGTTCTGCTGGTCATCCTGGCCTCTATGCCTTGATGCGAGCGTGGTTTTGCTATATTAAATTGGGTAAGCTAACATCACAGTCATCTTGACCTTTATGTCTTTGATGCTTATGTTAGAATCTTTCCACATTCCAATCTGATATCAATCACATTCATATCTTCATAGTTGCACTTGTGACTAGTGATGATTGTGTGATTTTCTAATGTCCGTTAATAATGTCCCAGCGATGAAAATAATTTCCTTAACATTCTCTAATGAATGATGAACACAAATTCCTATGTTACAGTTGCCCTATTGCAAGTACACCTTTGCATTTTCATGTAGCTTGCATTGTTAGACCTTATGTTAGTTTGCATTTTTAGGCTGCATTATAAGTTTGAGAGGGTTTCCTTCATCTTTCTTATGGACTTTTAATCAACTGTGATCACGTTCTGATCTTCATTTCCTTATCTTCTTTTGTGATCTCAATCAAAATTTTCCATCTTAAATAGTTGATTGATTTTGGGGCATTCTCTTTCTTAAGGCAAATTCTCTTTCATAATTTCTTAATGCATCATTGTTTTCCATATTTCTTGTGTGAAGATATAGAAAATGGAGTTATATTTATACTCTATAGTGTAATAATAATTATAGAAAACTAAGGTATGTAACAAGTGCTTAAGCAAGTAAATCTAAAATTTTAAAGTTATGAGGATAGAGAAACCTGTAAAGTGTTATTTCTGATTAGAAAATAATTTTAAAAAAAAAATAGAATATAAAAGAATCAATTTGATAAATTTGAAATTTCAAATACACTATGAATCTTTCATTTTCTTTTTCCAAAAAAATTGAATACATCTACATTGGGTCTAGCCCCTAAAACCTTTACAATTATGGATCATTCCTCAACATTTAAGATGGTTTATGAAGAATGGAGTTGATAACTTTAAGCACCCTCTCCCCCATTAATAAGAATTAAGGAAGACAATTAAATTGGAGACGGGTAAAATTTAAATTCATCCACTTTAGTGTATTGAGCTATTATATCATAAAGTATCCCTCAAAATATAGGAGAAAGCATCCTCCCATCCTCTTAATCTATTAAATAAGAAGGACAAACCAAGGGATAAGGTTAATAAAATTAATCTCATAGGAGGAGATTTAGAGAATTAGGAAGAAGCAACAATGTTTTCCTTCCTCAAAACCATTTCCTATAAGAGGTATATAAAAGATATCTATCCTACAACCAAAATCTAATCACCCCGATTGACCTTCCAAATACTAGAACCATTAATAACATCCTTGTCCCTATATAATTTTTTAAAAAAAACAACAAATGTGTGAAAAATGATTACAAGACATATATTTGGTGTAATTCCTCTACCTATGAACAATTCATGAGAAAAATCTATGAAACTGAGAGAGAGAGAGAGAGAGAGAGAGAGAGAGAGAGAGAGAGAGAGAGAGAGAGAGAGAGAGAGAGAGAGAGAGAGAGAGAGAGAGAGAGAGAGAGAGAGAGAGAGAGAGAGTCATTAACTTAAGTTTATAACACCACCCTAAGACTCGTTCACACCATGATCCTTAAGAAGAAAGGAAATATTATCTATAGTAGAAAATAAAGGGAAAATCTATACCACTATTATCCTACTTGACATCAAAGAAAAATAGAGGATTAAAACAAGCCTCTAGTTAGATGTTAATTAAATAAATTCCATCATTATTATTATATAACCCATTCCATTGATGTTCATATCTCCAGTTGTATATTTCTAACCATTACTATCACCTGGCTCACTTTCTACACCAAAACCATTTTCACTCTCATGTTATCAACAATAGAATACTTCCATAGTGAAAATAGATAGAATACTGGAAACATCTAGTTATAAAAAACTGGAACAATAGCTAAAGAATAGGGTACATACCAAGAAACCTTACGAAAAGATCTTTAGAGCCTCCGCGTCTTCACCCTCCAATTATGTCATGTTGAGGGAAACTCTCTTCAAGTCTTGAATATCCTAGGGATTTTTGTCTAGATTCCTCTTTAAAATTTTCCATGGTTCTCTTTTTCAGACAAATATCCTCCTATGTGTGCGTATTTGGGTACCTGATAAGAGAGACACAAGACATCAATAAGTCATTGCATTAGTGTAAAAGGGTTAGATAAACATGTAAAACCACCTAATATCGACCTATTGCCTTCTAACTAAGAAGAGTTTGATTAGTAACATAATAGCCCTCAGATTATGCTACAATTAGTGACACATACAACCTAGCATAAAGGATTTCTGTTCAAAAACAAGCTAAAAAGATGATAAAGTATGCATTCTAGCTCTAAGAGTTGAAATGAAAATAATGCAAAAGCATAAAATGAGAGATGAAATATAAGTCTAATGTTAATTTAACAGCATAACAATGCATTTAGGATATGAGGTGAAGGCTTAATTGCTCTCAAAAATAGCATCTATTTATAGAAGAATGGGAGAGAGAGAGGGGAGACAAGGCTCATTTATGAGTTAAGGGACTCATTAATGGAGGTGTAAGAGCCATTAATGCCTTGGGCATTAATGAGGAATGAGAGAGACATAGGCTTAAGACATCTTCATTAATGAGGCATTAATGAAAATCTTAAAGAAGTATGGGGAGGGTGTAAGAGGATGGCTTGAGAAGGTGGACCTTAAGAAAGTCAAGCTTGAGAAAGTGGACTTTCTCAAGTGGGTTGAGTTGTTAATTATTCCTTAATGGAATGTGAAAACATTAGGAGGCGGGTTAGGGTAGAATTAGGATTAGGATTAGATTAGCAAGGGTGAGTGGGTTGAGAAGGGTTAGAACCCAAGGTAGAAGTGGTTGAGATAGGTTAGGTTGGGGTTTAGGAGAATATTAATTAAATGAATTAAACTTATATAATTCATTCAAAAATAGGGTTTTAATTATTTAAGTAATTTAATTGCTTTTTAATAATTAGGGGACTATAGCCATTTTAATTAAATTAAATAGGCTAGGGGAATGGGTTAATTGCAACTGGGTAATTGATTTAGGGATTTATTTAATTTCTTTATAATTAAATACTATAGCCATGTTTGAATTTGGTTTGATTTAATTGGTTTGAATTGATTTAAATCATATGGCTATAATAGTTAATATAGTTCAGTGATAAAAATCACCTAGGACATTAAATTGATCTGAAGAATTATGCCAAGCAGTAACAGGGTCGTTTGGACATAATCGAGGGTATGATCACACTTAGGGAAAATAGGGTCCATAGTTGGAACAGACCAAACTTAGGTGGTTACATTTGCCCCTCTTTGAATTGATGTGTGAGCAGTGCATTGATTCAAAGAAAGTTTTTCAATTTTGACTTCAGAAAGATTGAGAATCCCATTCTTGGTTGTCGAATGAAATGTTGATGAGATCAGTCTCGAATTTGATCAAACCAAACTGATAGAATTGATTTTGAACTTGGTTGTCGTCGAAAGATCAAATAAAATATTTCAAAGATATCAATTCTAAACTTGGTTGTCATCCAAAAATTGATAATACTGATTTTGAACTTGGTTGTCGTCCAATGAGTCAGTATGTAGCTGCTAGGAGATTAATAAAAAATCTTTTAAAAATGAGGAAACATAAGATATCCAGCTCATGAGAACCAAAGCTTTCTATCCAACAGTTTCGACTTTAGTCAAGTAAATTGTTATGCCCCTTAGTTTATTTGATAACGGAGTCATTTTGATGTTGTTTCAAGCAAAAATTTAATTGATGATAGTGTGATCATGCCCCCTCAGGAATGAAATCAAAGGAAAAGAATGAAATCCCTCAGTTGAAAGAACGTATCACTTGCAGGAAGCGGTAGGGCAAGAAAAAGTGGAGTAGAAGAAGGGGGAAAAGGTGTGTTTTTTTTTAAAATATGATTACCAAGTTAATTATGTGAAAATGTGAGTGATAAGACTGAGAAAATGATGTTAGACCAAGATGTATGATGAAATGTGCAGTATTGACCAATGCGTGGAAGAAATGAAGCAAATTTGCAATTTTTGAAACTATCGTAAAAATGGCACTGTGCTGCTGAAAATATTGTGGGCACCTTCAATTTGGTTCCCAATTGATCAAAAATAGAATGTAAATGAAGTTGTAGGTGTCTGGGAGGAGTTTCAGAACTCCTAAATGTCTCAAAAGACCCATATAAGCCTTTAAAATTGCTATTTCACTATTCACTTTCACTTTTAGTCATAGCAAATTAGAGAGCTCTGTAGAGAAGATGGTAGTCCCCATGAGGAAGCACCGTTTCAAGATGAGCTGACGACACCAGCGTCCAGCCGACTACCCACCGCCGATAAGTTCTCGATAAACTACCCTGCGAATTTTTCAATTTTGAATTTCATGCATTTTTGTGATAGTTATAGCCCTTGGAATTTAGGATCACATCTGGGATTCCGGATCACATCCTGCTAATCCCAACTTGCATCCGGTTTTTCCCAGTTTGTATCCAATTTTTCCACATTCCTGTGTCACATCTGGTATTTCCCGGATCACATCCCGTTCCTTCATTTTTGCCTTGTTTTCAAAGAAAATCTATTAGTGGGTCACATCCTATTTTCTTAGGATCGCACCCCGCATTTAGGATCGCATCTCATATTTCAGGGATTGCATCTGGAAAACGCGATCGCATCCTACATTTCCAGGATCACATCTGGTAAGAAACTTGGAATTTTAATGTGTTTGGTTTTGTTTGCGTCCTGCGAATTGGAAATGACTTAGTTGATTAGGAGTCTACCCTTTTTTGTAGATAGGATATTGATGTACAGCCATTTGTTGTCCAAAATAGGCCCAGTTTGAGGTAGTCACTTTTTGCAGCACGTATCTTGCACATGTACTTGCATTCTCTGGTCAATTTTTAGATGATGAGTAGACGACCGTGATCCGATGTGGATTGTGTTCCTTGATAGGTTTACCTGAGATCGGGGTAAATCGGGGGTTGTTGACTGATCTTCCCGAGAGATGGCATTCTGAGCACAACACCTTCCACCTACCGACTGGAGAGATTACAGTGACACTTGAGGACATTTGGAGGATACTACACGTACCGATGGTCGGTTATGAGGTACGATTTGAGTCTACAGTGGCAGTGGCGATTGGTGTTGCATAGAGATACTTCCAGGATGACACCTTAGACTGCAGATATCTTTCTTGGGACTATATGGTCGATCATTATGATCGATTATCTATTTATTTGGCAGGTCTGGTAAGCGACATCCTTATTCCAGATAGGGGCCATCATGGGTTTATGGTTGGCTGGGTTGATATGATCAAGAAGATGGTGACCCACCATCGGCAATTTGCTTGGGGGAGATGTATCTTAGTTCATATGTATAAAGACCTCCATGAGATCATGTATCACTATACCCACAGTATGACTGTGGGGATTCTTATTCTACAGATCTGGGCCTGGGAGCACATCCTTGTGACACGGCCGATTGTTGATAGGTAGAGGGCACCTAACTAGCCCTATGTATATATGTATGTAGGCCTCTTACAGAAGCCCCATCTGGGAAAGATTAAGTATTGGCATCGATTATTCAATGATATGACAAAGGTCATGTGGCGACCATACCTAGACTGTGAGGTGTGGACTTCTGATGCTCGACAAGTACCATATTTGTGTCAGCGTAGATATCTAATTGGCCAAACAAGATATGTGATTGAGCACTTTGTCATTACCAGAGTATTAAGGCAGTATGGTCGGCAACAGGGCTGTACAGAGGATATTGTAGTGTATGCTCGTACCAAAGAGGGGACACCACTATGGGGGGCGCAGTTGACTTATGAGACTGCCCATCAGGAGATCTAGGCCATAGTTTCTGTAGACTGGGATCTTCGATCGGATGCAGAGGATGCAGGTGTTTCAGATGGGTATGATGCCGAGAGGCTCCAGTATCCATTTTTGCGTTTCACTGTTCTAGAGGAGATCATTCCTCGCATAGAGGAGCCACTTGATTATGATCTTAATGACCAACATGTTAGGGGTAGAGGAGGCAGAGACAAAGCTCCTGGGAGACATGGGGGCCGTGATGGTGGTAGAGATGGTGGCAGGGATGGTGGCAGAGATGGCAGGCGTCCTCCTCCGGATGATGGACATGATGGAGATGATAGGGGTGGTGGAGGAGAGGCCGTGGATACAGGTGCTGCCAGTGGCAGTGAGTAGGGGAGATAGTAGAGATTTAGATTCGTGTCCCCTTAGAGAGATACTGTCCCATTGCTCACAGGTGAGTAGCAACGTCAAAGACGGCAGGGGGCACCTGAGCAGGAGGCAGGTAGGGAGGGAGACCCCTTATCGAGATGTGAGCAGGAGAGGGAGTAGCTCCGAGCTCAGATTACAGCCTTGGAGGCTAGAGCCACAGCAGCAGAGTCTAGGCTGGCTATATCAGATGCCTTGCTTATAGATAGGGACATGCAGATGGAGAGACTAAGGGCAGAGAGGGAAGCACAGGCCCGTACAACAATCCATCAAGTATAGAGGGTGACATATTATTATGCCCTATACCACGCAGTAGCTCCAGAGGGACAGAGAGCTCCTTCATTTTCTTGAATGGACCAGCAGTCAGAGGGGGCCATGCCTCCTCTAGTAGCACCTTTTGCACCATCTCCTCCTCCTCCTGACCAGGGAGAGGGGGCGGGACAGAGCTGAGATTTTTGTATCATTTGTATGACATGTACATTTTGAGATTAGATATGTATATCTGGATCCTGCAGAGATCCCCTCTTTTGTATATTTGGATCCTCCTCAGATTTGTTTTTGTAGATGACATTCATACATATATCTGATTCATTTTTGGTGTACTGATACTCTTTATGCTCACTGATACAATTTATTCTTTCTGATACTTTTTATGCTTTGATTTGTACCATGTTATGATGATATATATCTGATGCAGTTTCTTGATTCTGACATGTTTCATGAGTTCTTTTTTTTCTTTCATAGATGTGATAAATGTATCTTGCACATGTAATGATATCTTGGTCTCTTGATGAGTTAGTTTTTGCAGATGATAACATCATTTTATGATTTGGATGTGATGAGTCATTACTGATATAAATATGCTTTAAGTGATACTTATGTGAAAATGAAAATGTATGTTTCTTTTGATTTTTCAGTTATGCAAAATATATGTATGGATGCACTTAGGATGTAAAGGTAAAAATGCAAGACATGGATGCTTTTATTTTAGTATTTTTATGTTTCTTCCTTTCAATGAATGCAAAATGTATTCTATGGATGTGCAACGATATTTGATATCAGTAATATGGATGATGTAATTAACTTGATGTTTAGAAGAAGATAGAAACCATTTGTGAGCACAAAATTCCTTATGTTGTTATTCCTGTTGCTAAATGCATCATGCAATCTCTAAATGCATCTATATGAAGACTCTTAGGACTTGTCACTGATTTAGCAGATATTGTAACATTTTTATCACCATTGGGCACTTTTCAGACTTGATACCACTTGATAGTACAACCATCACTAATACCCACTGATATTATGAAAGTATGAATACTATGTTTTATTCAAATGTCAGAAATAGACTTAGGTACCAAGGCATAGAAGCCAGGACAAAAAAATAGTCACCTTCCTTTTAATATACTAGATTCTAATTAAGGCAAGATATTGGACCCGCAATGACCTTGAAAATTCATATCCTTGGGTACATTATGATTCATATACCTTAGTGAGAATCTGGATCACAAAATAGACAAGGAAATTGTTTCAAACTCACTGTAGTTCACACATAACAAAGATCAAGATATATGCAGGTATCCACCTATAGTAGCAACTCTTACCATAAACATCCAAGTTAGGTGAAATTTATAGGATCATTTGAAACAATCACCATACACAGAAATTTAAGAAAACATTATTCCCCCAATCCTTGCGACTCTTTGTCTTTGCGTAGACATCATTGAGTAACTAAGAAGACATAATAATGTATCAATTGTGAATCAATCCAATAAAATTTATAATTACTTAGATGCCCCTAGTTGAAAACATCATCAGGACATTAAAGAATCATAATCAAACCATTATCAAACTGTGTGTTTAAGTAGTACTTGTTCATTCATCTGTCAAACACAGTAGAGATTCATCAATCAGAAAATTGGAATATAAGAAATATGGTGTTCCATGTCTGTGCATTGATAGGATAATCTGTTCATGTTTGCGATCTAATATAGCCTTTTCGGAACTCTGTTAATGTAAATGTTATGTCTGGATATGTGATGCTTGAAAAGACACCTTGGTTTTGAAAAAGTGACATTGTTTTGCATGTATCGAGAAACATTGTGTCTGTGAGGAAAACCAACCTAGAGAAACCTAGCAACTGCAACTTACCATGCCAGCAAATATACCCCCAGTGTAGAATGACTTATTCCTAAGACGTAAAGATAGACAAATCCCAAGCGAGGATAAGATAGTCATGTAGGAAAATGAAGTCAGCGTATGAGCACAGGCAAAATTATGAAGGTCTTGTGTCAGTAGTGAATTAATAGATGGAGCACAGAACACAAGTGACACCTGATTGCCAGGTTTTCACCACTTGGAAAGACCTTTTTCTTTCTTTTTGCTACCAAGATGCCTGTTTTACCAATTTCTCATCAAGGCACTTTTCTCTTTTTCAAATTTTTTTTTCTTTTTTTTTTTTGAATGTTTTTGTAGTATCAAGGCACCTGTTTACCAAGTTTTCCCCAAGAATACCCTTTTTGAAGGACCTTTTCCACTATTTTTGGATTTCTTCAGGATCAATTTTCTGAATGTTTTTGGTGTTTTGCAAGAACTTTTTGCTGTACAGACTCTGCTAGCTAAATATTAAGCGTAGAATTGCTTCAAATGTAGATTGTTGATAGGATCTAGAAGAACATCTCCCTTAGGTGTAGCTAACTGATAAGCTCTAGTACCAAAGGTAGAAGTGATAACATAAGGTCCCAGCCAGTTAGGTTCAAATTTTCCTTTCTGCTCCCTGTTAGGTTGATTCTTAGGATTCTCCTTGAGGATGAGATCTCCTAGTTCAAATTTGTGTGGTTTGACCTTTTTGTTGTAACCTTTGGACATACGTGCTTGATACACTTTGAGGTGATCGAATGCTTGTTGTTTGCACTCATCTAGTAGGTGTAGAGAATTCACCCTATCTATGCAATACTTCTCATTAGTAACCAGTCCTTGTAAAGATATCCGCAAAGATGGGATTTCAACCTCAATAGGTAGTACTACCTCAGCGCCATAGACTAAAGTAAATGGCATGGCTCCAGTAGGTGTTTGGATGCTTGTTCTATAGGCCCATAGTGTCAGATTTAGTTGTAAGTGCCAGTCTCTGCCAGAGTTGCTCACGGTTCTATTTAGAATTTTGAGAATATTCTTGTTAGATGCCTCAACCTATCCATTACCTTGAGGATAATAGATTGAGGAGCAATGTTGAGTAATATGAAACTTCTCACAAAGGTCATCAATGTCTTGTATTTTAAATTGGCCCCCATTATCTATCACAATTGAAGAGGGTATCCCATATCTATAAATAATGTAGTTTAGAATGAACATAGCCACCTATTTTCCAGTGGCTTTGATTAGTGGCACGGCTTCAACCCACTTCATGAAATACTCAGTGGACGTAATGATAAACTTGTGTCCATTTGAAGAGTTGGGATATATTTGTCCAACCAAGTCAAAGTCCCATTGCTAAAATGGCCAATGTGTTATGAAAGGTATAAGTTCTCTGGCAGGAGCATGGATGAGGTTTCCATGTGTCTGGAATTTAAGACATGATTTTTAAAATTGAATAGCATCTTTCTCCATGGTAGGCCAATAATCGCCTACTCTGAGCAGTTTCTTGGCTAATGAAAAGTCGTTCGAGTGTGATCCACATACACCTTCATGGACCTCTTTTAATGCTAGATCAGACACTTCAATTTCTAAACACCGAAGAAGTGTACCATTGAGACCGCATCGATATAGGTTGTTAGTTATGAGTATATAACACAATGTTGTCCTAATCAGGGATCTTTTCTCATTTCTAGATAGATTGGAGAGAATGGTTTGGTCAGAAAGGTAAGCAATGATACTGGCATACCGAGATTGTTCTAGGGTATTTAAGGTACATATTACCTAGAATTCAGGGGTATCAAAGGAAGGATAGGATATTTATTCCACCAACAAGTCATAGAAGAATTGATGCTCCTCCAGCTGTAACATGGATGCCAAGGTAACCATAGCATCTGCAGCCTTGTTCTCTGATCTTGGTATCTATTGGAAGGTGACAAAGACAAAGTACTCCTTTAGATCATTAACTAGTTGTTTGTAGGGCATTAATTTTTCATATTTTGTTTGATACTCCCCATTGACTTGATTGATAATTAGTTGGGAGTCGCCATACACATGTAACTCTATGATCTTTCATTCCATAGCTAGCTTGAGGCCATTGACTAATGCTTCATACTCTGAGATGTTGTTGGTGCATGGGAACATCAATCTGTAAGATTTGGGAATCTTGTATCCTTGTGGAGTTATGAAGAGAACCCCTGCTCCAGATCCTTGTTGAGTGAATGAACCGTCAAAGTACATCTTCCAGGGATGTTCAGTGAGATGCGTGATTGTTTCATCAGGGAATTCAATTAGTAGAGGTTAATCATCCTAGAGTGGTGAATCAGCTAATTGATCTGCAAGTACCTGTCCTTTGATAGCTCTCCATTCTACATATTCAATGTCAAACTCACTTAGAATCAGGACCCATTTTGCCAAGTGTCTTGTTAATGCTGTTCTGCTCAAAAGGTACTTTAGAGGGTCGATTTTAGCAATGAGCTTCACTGTATGAGAGAGCACGTAGTGTCCCAATTTTTGTGATGTGAAGACGACCGCTAAGCATGCTTTTTCAATAATTATAATTGAGCTCATAAGTGACTAGGGTTTTACTAATGTAGTAGATAGCTCATTCTTTCTTTGTTTCATCTTCTTGTGTCAGTAATACTCCTAGAGATGTAGTTGTAGCTAAGATGTATAGGAGTGAAGGTTTTCCATGAATAGGCACCATAAGAATAGGTGGAGAAGCCAGGTACCCCTTCAATTCTCTAAAGTTTGCTTCACAGTGTTCATCCCATTTGAAGGTAACCCCTTTATGTAGTAGCTTAGTAAAGGGTTGTGCCCTATCTGCAAGTTGGGACATGAATCTCCTGATGGACTGGAGTCTTCCTTGTAGTGTCCTCATTTGACTTATATTACGTGGAGGAGCCATCTCTAGAATAGCTTTTACTTTAGCGGGGTCCACCTCAATTCCTTTCACTAAGACAATGAATCCTAGGAGCTTCCCTGATTGGACCCCAAAGGCACATTTCTTAGGGTTGAGCCTGAGTTGGAATTGTTCCATCCGATCCAATATTTTTCTTAGGTCAACAATGTGAGTACCTCTCTCTTTAGATTTAGCCAATGTGTCATCGACATAGTCCTCAATGTTTTTGTGCATCATGTCATGGAATATTGTTGTCATGGCTCTTTGATATGTTGTGCTAGCATTCTTTAACCCGAAGGGCATGACATTCCAGCAAAAGGTCCCCCATGTGCATGTGAATGCGGTTTTCTCTTGATCCTCAGGGGCGATCTTGATTTGATTATAGCCTGAGAATCCATCCATTAATGAATACATCTAGTAGCCTACCGTAAGGTCTATGATCATGTCAATGTTTGGTAGAGGGAAATCATCCTTCGGACATGCTTTGTTTAGGTCTCTGAAGTCTGTACAGATCTTGATAGATTTATCAGATTTAGAAATAGGGACCACATTGGAGATCCACCCTACATAGGCAATGACTCGAATAAATCCAGCTTTTAACAACTTTTCTAGCTCTGCTTTTACCAATAATGCAACATGAGGATGCATCTTTCTAAGTTTTTGTTTTATGGGCTTGATCCCAGGAGCTATAGACAAGTGGTGCATGATGAGATTAGGATCTAGCCCTGGCATATCAGTTTAAGACCATGCAAAGTTGATCTTCTTCTCTTTCAAGAACTCTGTGAACTATACCATCTCTTCTTCTGATAAAGATTGTGCCAGATGAACTATTTGAGGATTTTCAACAGTACCCAAGTTTACTGGCTATGTTGGTTCAATCAATACCAAAGATCTTTCCTAAAAGTGTTCAGGGAGGATATCAAGAGTCTCATCCTTTGGTGCCTTGAAGAGGTTTTCACCATTGGATATGTCTTTTTTCTTTACTATTTTGGGATCTGATACTGCCACAGAGTGGTTTTCACCATCAATCCACTTTTTCTTTTTATTTTTCAGTTTGTGACTAAGAAACTTGATATGTTCTCGCTCCTTGCATTGGTGGAAGAAGGGTAAGGTTCACAAGTGTTGAGATAACAAGCAAGGGTGTGGTCAGTGGAAAAGTCAAGGATAGGAGTAGGATTTGTTTCAGTCCAATCAATTAGGTTTGGATGTACCAATGTTAGGGAGTTAGATTCTGGGAAGGACATCATCGTGTTAGTATCAAAACCATTAACTAACATGATATGGTCTGTTAAGTTAACTTCTTCGGTATTTAGATCAATAAGAGTAAGATCATCATAAAAAGGGTCTTCATTAGTCATATGTGGACCAAACTCTAGTGACTCATCACTAGAAGTATCATCATCATCTCTCTGTAAAAGGAGACTTCTTGCTTGTAGTCTATGAAAATATTTGAGACTTATGTTTTCACCCATGTCTTCATCAATGTTTAGGGGAATGAACTCTTCTTCTGCTTCAGAAGGATTAGCATCATTGAAAGGAGTGTCAGATCATCTACTAGGAGCTAAGGGAGCTGCAAACATGTGAATTGTATCGATTCCAATATCCTCAGAGGCAATAGATAGCTGATCCCATTCATAGTCATGAGATTTTGTGACATCATCATCAGACCTGTTTAAGTATTCAACAATGTTTATTTGATGTACTTGATTAGCTGTTTATAGATCAAAGTGTGGTAGATCGAGGACATGAGAAATTGTGACTAATTGCCCCCAGTTAGGATGTAAATTTTGTGGCTGGGGTGTCTCTTTAGTGATTGTTGCAATGGTGTCCCCTACCTCTTGAATGGGAGGTTGTGCTAGCAAAGGAGTGTGAAGATCCTGTGGTACCTCAAAACTGGGTATATAGCGTTCTCCTTGATATTCAGGATCCTCTGTACCAATATGTAGCAATCTCTCATAAGGCCATGGTTCTAGTATTATTTCATCTATTTTATCACTCCCTGTCTCAGAAGGTGGACTTGCTTTGGAAATAGGTTTATCAACCTTAGTATTAAAACCCAGTCCTATTTTATCTCTTGTGTTGCGGAACTCCATGGGTATAGGTTCAACAATCCCTAATCCTGTGTCATTTAGAGGTCCCTTTCCTTTGTAACCCATTTGTGTGAGGAAATCATATCCCTTTCTATACTGTTCTGGGGATATTTTCACATGTTTGACCTCAGATTCCACCGGTTCACCTTTGTAAAGCCAATCCAGGACTGCCTATTCTTCTGTGTTATCTGAAGAAGATGTGGATGCCTTTATCATGCCAGTTGTCTTGTGTATTTCTAGCTCTTTCAATGCTAGAGGTGTGAATGTCGATGAAGGTTTTCTGTAGGATCTTGGTGACACCAAAAGTTCTATTAGTTAGGGAGTTAGATCCAACTTGTACTCTCCCATACCTGTCTCTTCAAGTTTCAAGGTCTTGCTAAAACTCTTTATAACCATGTCTTTGGTAGTTTTAGGACCAACTACATCCATAGTTTCTTTGTTGTGGGGGATCATACTACCAGCTTTGATGTTGTTGCAAGTGTAGTTAGCATCTGCAGGAATTGTCACTTCCACCCCATTATGTGGGAATTTTATGCATTGGTGGTAAGTGGACGGTACAGCTTCCATTTCATGAATCCATGGGCTCCCTAGTAGGATATTGTAGGCCAATGGTAAATCCAGAACTTGACATATGACATTCCTCTCAATCGGTCTGAATCTGATAGGTAGAGAAATAAGACCTCTAGAGGATCTTTCTTCCTCATCGTAAGCTTTGATGGTTATCTTATTTCTAGTGTCAATTGTTTGTTCTGAGAGACCTAGTCTCCTGACGAGATCTAGTGTACAAATATTCAATCCTGCACCTCCATCTATCAATATGCATCTAACATGGGATTTATGAATAAGGACATCGATATGGAGGGGTTGATTGTGTGGATGGGTCAATGACTTGTCATCCTCTTCAAAAAAGGAGAGGTAATGCGGCCCTGAGATGTGATTCACCATCACTTGAAATTTGTCTATATCGATATCTTTTGGAACATTAGCAATGTATAGAGCTTGTTCTAGGATTTCCCTATGTACTGTTGATATCTTGAGCAATTCAAAGATGGAAATTTTGGCAGAGGTTCATTGCAATTGGTCTACCAAGTCATATTTTCCTCCAGGGATAGTGACCACGTGTTTTTCTGCTGGTTTAGGAATTGTGACAATAGGAACCTTGGAAGTTGACGTTGGTGTCATTTTTGGAGGTCCTTTGATTGTAACCTGTGCTTGGCTCTGTGTTACAACATTTGAATGGGATGAGGCACCTTTAATTGTGATCACATTGATGGATTCAGTTTTAATGCTGAGCATATTAATCACATTGTCACTTTTGGAATAAGTGTAGTTTACGTCATTACCTTTTCCTTTAGATGTTTCTCCTTGATTGTAATTAGGAAAGGGTTTGTTGAATTCTCTATGATCCTCGTTGGTAGTATGTTCGTCTACTTTGATCTTACCTCCTTCAATGAGGTCTTGGATGACATGCTTAAGTTTGAGACAATTATTAGTCTTGTGTCCCTTTTTTTTGTGAAAGACACAGTAAGAGTTATCATCCCACCACCTGGGTTTGACCATTGGTTCCCATGGTTTAGAATCGGGAATCGTAAGAAATTTTTTATCCACCAATGTTTTCAAAATCATCTCAAGAGGCTCCCCCAAAGGAGTGAATGTTCTTTGGGGTTTTGAAGTCCATGTTCGTTCTTTGTTGTTATCGTTGTTTGCTTTTGAGATGGGAGGTGTTACCTTAGCATCTTTGCTTGCTTGCATGCCATTGGTTAGATTAAATGCCTCAGGTTTAGGATTAATGTTAGAGGCATCAACCACTCCATCATTAACAACATTCTTGTTTTTTTTCCACCATTTAGGCTTGGAGTTGGAGTTACTGGTCTTGCTTTCATTTTGAAAGGTGATCTCTCCCCTTTTGACCATGACTTCCTCAATACAGAGGGCATTTTTAATCATCCTATCGAAGCTAGGAGAGTCTTGCACTTGTAGAGCATAGCTCAATTGTGGCACTAGATTGTTAACGAAGATTTCCATCTTCTCCGTTTCAGGAATGACTCTTGAATATCGTGCAAAAATCTTCCTCCATCTTTGTAGGAAGTGTGTGAATGATTCTCCATTTTTTCGTTTGGTGTTACATAGGTCCATCATGGTGACATCATGTTGGATGTTGTAGGAGTAATGTTGAATCAATTGTTGGATCAACTCCTCAAATGTCTTAACCTTAGGGTTTAGTTTTGAGAACCATTCCATGGCATTACCTCCTAGACTTCCTGGAAATAGTCTCATGAGGTATGTGGGTTCGTGCATGTATTCTATGCTTAGAGCACGAAATTCCCTTACATGGTTGTGTGGATCAGTTTTTCCCATGTACTTGTCATACTTTGGCCTTGCCACGTTAGGAGGAAATAGGACCATATTGATACTCTTGTCAAAAGGAAATGGACAAATGGTGTCCAAAGAGTATTTTTTCTTGGGTTTCTCTTTCTCTTGTTTGAGGTTTGTGAGCTCTGTTTGCATTAGATTGAGTTGTTTAGTGAGAATAGATATTGGGTTTGGTACCTCCTTTTCCTTGAGTTTTTCCACGTCATAATCTTTGGGTAATTTGACGCCTATGGATGCTAGATGGAGGAAGTATTTTTCTTTATCATCACTAATTATCCATTTTGATAGCTTGTGGATTCATTTAATTTGTTTGAGTTTTTCATATTCATCTTCAGGGATCTCTTCTTCACTGTCTGATCCAAACAAATTATGTTCAAACTTGGGTCCCTCTTCCTCTTTCATGCCTTCAGATTGTTCATGTTTGCCATCATTAGAACCCTCAAAATCTTTATGCCACTCATTAGTGTTGCTACCCATTTGACGAGAATCTAGATCAAAAAGGGAACTGTGAGAAGTTTCTCCTTGAAAGTGTGGTGTTTTAGGAGGCACTTTTGATCCTTTAGTTGTGTACTGATTGCGTCTTGTGTTAACCATGAAATTGTCTCTCAAGTTTGTTAACGTTTCCCAATAGTGCAAGCAAGGATTTTAGATCGTTCAAGTGGGTGTGTCTAGGTAAAAGTAACTAATTGTTGTTGGTGGATGTAAATGATTCTAGCATCAGAGGGTTAGAATGCCCTGATAGTGAGCTGGGAACCAAGTTGTTGATAGAAAATGGGTAGACCACACATATTGAACCGATCGTGAAAGACTGACTAAGCATGCAAGGTGGGCATCTTGAAAGTGTTTTTAAAATATATCAGGGAGACCAGAAGAGACAACAGGAACCAGCTAAAGAGAAAAAAGGGTATCCTAATCCACTAAGACTTCCTAAGAAAAATTGCTACAAGTGCCCACTGTCCTGAATGTGAGCTCCCAGATGCGAGCCTCTGATGCTACCAGATGCAATCTTAGAATCTAGATGCGACTGTATGATGACTAAATATGATCCAGAATACTAAATGCAGTCCTAAATACTGCATGCGACTTGGGAAATACAAGATGCGATCTTATAATGGTTTTGTCAATTTTGGTCAATTCTGAAAACCTCATTTTCGAAGTGCATGAAGTTGCTTGTTTCTAGATTGCGTCAAAAGGTGTCGTAAGGTATGAAAAACACTTGTACTCTAGGGTTTGAATGTTGTTGATTGTTTTTAGGAGCTTATCTTTTTAATGACCTTTTGAACACGTCAAACAGTTTTGCATTGTTAAGAGGGTGAAACAAACACTCATCTTTCCTATTTTCTAGGTGGAGGATGAAAATCTTTGCTCGTTGACTCAAGTACACACTCAAATGCTAATCAGAATATAGCCATCACCAAGCACTCAATGGCTCCAGTCATGATGCTGTATTAGCTGACTCCAAATGCAAGTGAGGGCACAATATGACGAGTGTCTTGGGGCAATTACTTTTTGCCTTGCACAAAGATTATAACCCTTTTGGGGGTGAATCGGGAATTATTTCAGTTGAAGTTGTTGTAGATTATTAGGCAATCCGTTTGAAACTATCCCCCATAGAATTGCACAATGAAAAATTCAGGCGTATAGCCCTATGAGTACCTAAATATATGTAGTCTCACAAAGAATATTCAAGCGGCTCCGCTCTACATATACTCAGATATGTTCAAGGAATGATGTCGTAATTCAAAGAACAAAACTAGTTCCATCTTCCGAAGCTTTGGCCTATGAGGAAGCAACTATTTATAGTGAGTTGGAAGGGTTGGTGTAAGACCTGTCCTCACTTGGGTCATTCTGAGGATATTTTTTTCTCAACCGGTAGGCCCTCTACTGTTTAAATGATATGTAACCAGGATTGGCGAGCTTTGGATGTTTGAATTTATGATTCTTCCGAAGAAGAAGAGCATACTCTCCTAATCTAAGCTGTTTTCTCCTAAAACACTTAAAACAAAGTTCATTCCTTCAAGCTATGTTGAGCTCAATTTAGTCGTTCCTATTTTAAAGAAAATAGGATGCTTGAAAGGGAAAGTTTGCCTTGTTCAATTAACCACAATGATTTAATGATTTTTTTTGTTCAATTTCTGATTCCAAAAGAAAATTATACGATTGAACTTGTTCTTTGAACCGCAATATTTAGTGCTTTGTTTTGTTCATTTACTATTTCCAAATTTAGACGATGAGTTTGCTTGTTTATTTACCTCCAATTTTATCACAAATGATAAGACAACGTCCGACTTTCTGATTTTCCTCAAGAGGAAAAGAGCATATTATCTGGTTGTTTTAGCAAGTGGAGAAATGGTCTTAAGTTTGGAAAGCAAGTAAATAGAAGTCAAGATGGGGGGGTTTGCAACCTGAAAAACCACGTTAGTATCTGTTGGTGTAAACTCCCACAAAAATCTTCAAAAACACCCTGCAAACACTTGTTAAGCTACAAATCATCAAAAACACCACTTGTTAAAATGTTAGGGGTTAGGAAAACGAGATGCTCAAACTTTTTAACCAGATGCGATCTTAAAATTTCACTAAATGCGATGCAGCATACTGTATGCGAGCTTATTCCCCAAATACGATCCCATGCTTACTAGATGCGATTTGAAATTGAAAACGATCTGAGAAACCTCGGATACGATCCAAATTTTCTGCGGTACGATGGCGTATCTGGGATGCGATCCTGAATGAGCAAAAATGATCGTGTGACAGATTCTTGAGCATGCAAATTGGCAAAAAAGTATTAGAAAATGAGGCCAAATTGAAAATTGGGCCCCACGGTGGGCACTAGAAATGTGTGTGCATATTTGGGTACCTGATAAGAGAGACACAACACATCAATAAGTCATTGCATTAGTGTAAAAGGGTTAGATAAACATGTAAAACCACCTAATATTGACCTATTGCCTTCTAACTAAGAAGAGTTTGATTAGTAACATAATATCCCTCAGATTATGCTGCAATCAGTGACACATGCAACCTAGCATTAAGGATTTTAGTTCAAAAACAAGCTAAAAAGATGATAAAGTATGCATTCTAGCTCTAAGAGTTGAAATGAAAACAATACAAAAGCATAAAATGAGAGATGAAATATAAGTCTAATGTTAATTTAACAGCATAACAATGCATTTAGGATATGAGGTGAAGGCTTAATTGCTCTCAAAAATGGCTTCTATTTATAGAAGAATGGGAGAGAGAGAGGGGAGACAAGGCTCATTTATGAGTTAAGGGACTCATTAATGGAGGTGTAAGAGCCATTAATGCCTTGGTCACTAATGAGGCATGGGAGAGACATAGGCTTAAGGCATCTTCATTAATGAGGCATTAATGAAAGCCTTAAAGAAGCATAGGGAGGGTGTAAGAGGATGGCTTGAGAAGGTGGACCTTAAGAAAGTCAAGCTTGAGAAAGTGGACTTTTTCAAGTGGGTTGAGTTGTTAATTATTCCTTAATGGAATGTGACAACATTAGGAGGCGGGTTAGGGTAGAATTAAGATTAGGATTAGATTAGCAAGGGTGAATGGGTTGAGAAAGGTTAGAACCCAGGGTAGATGTGGTTGAGATAGGTTAGGTTGGGGTTTAGGAGAATATTAATTAAATAAATTAAACTTATTTAATTCATTTAAAAATAGGGTTTTAATTATTTAAATAATTTAATTGCTTTTTAATAATTAGGGGACTATAGCCATTTTAATTAAATTAAATAGGCTAGGGGAATGGGTTAATTGCAAGTGGGTAATTGATTTAGGGATTTATTTAATTCCTTTATAATTAAATACTATAGCCATGTTTGAATTTGGTTTGAATTGATTTAAATCATATGGCTATAATAGTTAATATAGTTCACTGATAAAAATCAGCCAGGACATTAAATTGATCTGAAGAATTATGCTAAGTAGTAACAGGGTCATTTAGACATAATCGAGGGTATGATCACACTTAGGGAAAATAGGGTCCATAGTTGGAAAAGACCAAATTTAGGTGGTTACACCTCCTACTCTTTTTCCTTGTAAAAACCATCCACATTAATCACCACCCTCTCTTGGTGGATATTTTTTGATTTTTTAACGATGGAATTAATAGTATATGTTTTTCCTTAATGAATTTATAGCTTAGGGTAACAAGAGAAATAAGGTTATCATTAATGCTCTTAAACTTACCTTTCATTTCCCACACTCCCTTCATGATTGTTAACATTAGTAGCTTCAGTATATATATATATATATATATATATATATGATTTATTGATAGAAACATTATAAAGTTGATTAAATTATTCTAATCAATTTGTTATTAAGGGGTGGCATTTGGAGACATGCTTCCCCAAGATATATATATTCTGAGATGGATGGAAATTCTAAGGACACACACAAGATGAAAAGTGTCAGTATTGGAATTTACATCGAGACTAGATTATAAACATGATATATTACTGTACGCCTCTTTTCGTGATCCGTGATTCCCAAGATTTCCAAAGGTGAGGGTTAGTAGCAAAGGTTTCACAAATGATATAAATCAAGTACACAATAACTACTGAAATGAATAACCTGAAACGTAATCAATAAAATGTATAAGCAAGAGAAAGGAAAACAAATAAATGCAAGCCCCATGATGCTTGAAGCTTCTATTGTTTCTCTCTACTTCTTTTGAAACGCTGTTATTGATGCTCAGTATTGGTGGGGCACCGTCTATGACTTGAGAAGTGTCAAGAATTTGCTAATTGAAAGGTGTGTGTGATCACAAGATGGCTTGAATGCTAGAACCAAACTGATAAAGTAATGGCACACAAGAGCTTGAAATCCTGGATCCTTCAAATGGTTATGAAGGGTTTATTATATAGGAATTGGTGATGATATGAACGGTTGAGATCAATCCCAGAGATAGGGAGATGAATGGTTGAG
>MU223090.1:2540069-2560757 GCA_018584345.1 Thuja plicata
AACATTCTCTGACCTATTTTCACATTTGAAAATTCTTGTTTGAATGTTTCAAATAGTTCACTTTGTGTAGTATCGACAAAATGTTTTGGATGTGAAATATTCATACCGGTATTCTCATCTTTAATCTATATAGTGTCCCTTCTATTGGAAGAAACATGAGAGTTGTTGGTCCAAAATTCAATGACTTGACTTCTTACATGTTCAGAAATTTTGTCTATTTGAGGAACTCTACAAATCGGTACCCAATTATTTTCAATGTTCATATCCAACATATTTCTCTTCCTAATATATCTCTGAATAGTTCTTCGAGATATGTTGAGTAAATCAAAAATTGCTCGAACTTGATTTCTGCATGTCAATCTCTTACTGGTAATCATAGTCATCAACACTCTCCTAGCAGTATTTGAATCGGATCCTCCATGATCTGTCCTATTAACAACGTTCAATGCATCTTGTAAATTTTCAATTATTATTTCTTTTACTTGACCTCCTCAAAATATTCTTTCCAAATGTTTTTGACATGAGATTTAATAGTGCTGTCAGATATCAGGTGCTCCGGTGCAATTTGACTGAAAAGTGAATCCTCATTCATCTCCATCAAATTTTGCATTATAGGATAAATACGCATACATCGACTACTACCAATATCCTCCCCTAGTTGAGTTGCACCTTCTTTAACATCGATAGGTTCTTCTTCAACATTGACCGGTTTCTCTTCGGTAAGTTTTGTATGACCTTTCATTTGGTCATTCCTTTTACGATCATATTTCCTTGTTCTAGTCCTTTTATTTCCCATTGCTCAAATAGAAGCAAAAAAATTATTTTGCTTTCAGAATCCTTCTTTATTAAAAATGCCTTCTTCACTTCCTGTAGTCACAAAATGTCTTCTTCGCTTCCTCAAAAAACTCTATATACTATGAAATAAGTATTTAAATTCGCAATTGATATATATTTTTTTTAAAAAGAACTTTTATATATACCTTTGAAAATGAAAGGGTCAGTCGCCCAAGCGACCGCTCGTGGGTGGCCGACCACTTGCTTAGACTCGGCCAAGTTACCCTCGGCCGAGTAGTACTTGGCCGAGTTATACTCGGCCGAGTCATCCTATGTGGCATACCATCTTGGCAACCAAACCTCCAAAAACACACCAAATCAGAAAGTGCTCACTTATGCTGGTTTTTTCTCTATTGAAACTTAACAATGTCAAAAAACTAAAAGTACCTTTTTGTAGATCTCGGAACTAAAATTCTTGACATATAATTTTTATATTATTTTAACTACATAACATTGAACAAATTTGTTAAAAGGTGCATATAGGTTATTTAAGCTTTTGGAAGTCGTTGATTCGGATAATGTAAAAAAATAGTAAATCAATTCAAAAAAAAATTAAAATCATAGATAACACTAGAGAGGAGAGTCCTCTTCAATAATATGTAATTTATTTGGTTTGTGGTATAGTTTTGAATGGGGAAAAATGGCAGGAGACAAAAATGGTTGATTTCAACTAAGTTTGACTTTGAATACTTATAACGGGCAAAGTATACATCGAAAACACTTCTTTCTTTTTTTGGGCACTAGCTATACATGTCATCTAAAACATATTCTGAAAGTGGAGGAAAAACTAATGTTTTACTTATAATTATTTGGCGGGAAGTAAACTCCCTGATTTACAGTATTTTTCATGAAATGAAAAATAGACCTTAAAATTTCAAAAAACATATTAATTTTGGTTCAATTTTTTTTTTTTTAAATTATAGGCATATAATTCAGCCTATTTCACACATTTCATTAGTTTACATCATCTTCAAATTCTCAACAGAAATGTGAATTTTATGCCCTTGAAGTTTTAGAGTTTTGGTGTTGTCGTCCTTTTCCTTTGTAAAAGGGTGACAGATTATTGTGCTTTTACCCCCAAATATTCTTGTATCTCTGGACAACGTCTCTCTTGGATCATGCATCATTTCTACATCTTAGAAAAATTTTATGATTTGGGTCCAGACCTATATTTGTACACGTTGCATTTTCTTAGTTTTGGAAAATGTAATTATTCTAGCTGACATATGTGTTGTGAAGGCTCTATATATTGAGGCTTTTGAGCTTCATTTGAGGGGGGTAGAGATAGTTCTTGGAAGGTAACCTTGGAGGTTATAATTAGGGTTTAAGTCTAGAATTCTATTATAATCAAGCATGTATGCTAAAATTTTGTAAGTTGCATGTTGCAAACCAATGTGATGTAAATATTTGATTAGTGATAATGGGAAGATCTGTTGTAGCATCTTGATTTTCTTTTTCTTGTTTCTGAGTTGGCTGTTTCTGCTATGTTGACTCTTGTTACATGGTTGGACCATCTCCAATTGGGAAACTCATGCCATGACTATGTCAAACACCTCCTCTAGAACTTGAGTCTCCACTATGCTAACCATGTATAGACACTTTTTGAGGTTTTTTGAGCTAACTCTTTCCTCCAAAACTAACTCTACCTCTGAAGCTTCCTCCTCCTCCTCTACCTCAGCCATGTTTCTAACTTATCCTCTACCCTTAAATCCATCTAAAAGCATTCATCCACTATCCTTAAAGGAATCAGAATCATCTCATCTTGAGTGTTGAATTTTAGTCCATTAAAGTATCTAGAAAAATTCTCCTTTTAATCCTCTTAATGCCTTGATCTAAGGCTTAACTTGTGGAATTCCTCTATATGGGAAGCCACATCTAGATCCCTCTATTTTAAATTCTGCAACCTTCCATATACTTGCACCTCATAATCTGCAGACATAAATTGGACTTTTACCTTTGTCACCATTCTCTCCCAAGAAGTGATCATACTCCTACCCATCTTCACTCTCTCTCCTTGAGCGTAGTTCCACCGAGTCAAAGCAACCCCCTTCAAATTTAGTTTTGAAAGCCTTACCTTCTTTTCTTATGACACTTCCTTATATGAGAAAAATAGTTATTAAGAGAATCTATCCATTCAATAACCTCCTCAACATACATCTTCCCTCCATACATAAGAAGATCCATTTTCATAGCTGAAGTTTCTCCCGTTACTGATTTGAGAGCATTCAAAATCCTTCTCTCCTTATGTGTTATCTCCTCTTCCTAAGGTCTCTCTTGTAGCTATTAATTCTCACCTACTTCCACCTCTTCTTCCAAGTGGGATCACTCACATCCACTTCACCCCTTTCTCTCCTTTTCTCTCTAGATTTGATCTCTACTATCTTATCTCTAAGGGCTCTCAACTCCCTAGAAACTATTACACTAACCCTTGGGGGAATCTTGACTACAACCTCTCACTCCTTTGACCTTTCAATATTTCAACTACAAGGATCTACTTCATTTCCCTTATACCACTATGATGTAGAGGCACTTGAAAAGGTGGAACAAATCACTCAAAATTGGTCACAAAGTTCACACATCCCATCCTACACATGGAACAATCAACAACTAGGCCTTCAAAATAAGGCTTTGGTCTTCAAAATAACCTTTTGATAAAACAAGGCACTTGACTCATTCAAGGGACAATAAATGTTCACAATGAAGTCATCATTCTCAAGAGACTTCAAAAAACTCATCAACTCTCTAGCTGCAAACCCAACTCACCAACTAACAAGTTTGTTCTTACAAGCCAACTTTGCACTATTCCTTGAGCTAGGAGGGTTGAGACACATCAACACCACAAACATTGTATAGACACAAAATGAAATATTTTTCCACCCAAGGGAACCAAAAAAGCTTCATACCAATCACTAAACCAAACCCATCACTTTCATTTATAGTACTTGCTTTGTAAAAATACCCTAATCCTGATAGCGCTAACCAGTCAGTATTATGACCTTAACTTTTAGACTGTTGACCATGGATGAAAAAATGACCATTCTAGGTACTCTTTTTGCAGATACCAAAGACCCATCAACATTATTTTGAGATTGTTTCAACAGATAGGGACAATCTCACTTATTACATTGACCTAATAGGGCTATTAGGCATCCCTTAACAGGGCAACCCCTCTTCAATTTGATCAACCTACACAACCAACATAAGGGACACTTATAATTCATCTCAACAATACATAATCCACCATTCATCAGTGCTTAAACCTCTAAAATATACCACTGCAACTTACCTTGCATTCAATCCTTCATAACTCGGTCTGCCACATTGAGATTTTGGACCCTCAATTGATATCATTTTCTTTTTCCCCCATGTGAGACTTCTATAAAACCCCCAAAATCATAATACTAACCCTTAACCTTACCATTTAAATTAAAATCATAATTTATGAACTATGGAATGTAGTGTTAGGGACATATTTGTGTCAAAACCCTAACCTGCTAGGGTTTCAAACCAGTCTACACAAAAATTGCTATAGCTTACACCAAACTCAGTGAATTTCTACTAAATGAATGAAAAATGAAACATAATTCACTAGCATATCCAACCATGTTCTTCTCAATTCATTTCCAATATGTACAAGTTCATACACATAGACTATTGTGATATTTCTGTTAGGATTAAACTATGTAGTTTTTTGGAATCAAACTCATTGACCCATGTTTCATGAATAGTGGTTCACAAGAACCCATCTCTCATGAGAATGAATGGAACACTTAACACTCATTGCATCTAGGTGGGGTTCCATTCATTCTCATGAGACATGGGTTCATGTGAACCATTACTCATGAAACATTGGTCAATGAGTTTGACAACAAAAAACTACATAATTAAACCCTAATAGAAATATCACAATTTGACTTGCTATGGAAAATATCTCCTACTTAACAAAGACTGTTTGCATGAAAACTGTGAAATTAAATTGTGATTGATAGAATTCAAATTCACAACTTCCCGAACTGGTTTCAACAAATTTTTGAACCAATTGATTATTAGGGGGAAAATTTGTTAAAATGTTGCAAAAGTTGCTCTAGCAACTTTTGCAATTTTGCATTTTTTTTCTAATTCAACCCTCAAACAACCTCTTATGGTCCTACAACTTTTCCAATAGGCCAAATATGGTTTTAAAATATTAAAATTGTCAATCCCACTCCAATTCAACATAATTGGAGCGTTTGACCAAAGTTTGACCAACTTGGTCCTTATTCCAACTTCTAAATAACTTGGCACTTTATGCCTTACAAATGACTCAAAACCTTTCAAAAATGGTCCATAGGACCTTATTACAATCATATACATTATTAGATGATCAAATCTTTAATAGGTCTCACAGACCCATGAATGCTCCTGCAACAGGGGCCCCAATTGTAGTCATTTCATGACCAACATGAGACCAAGAGAAAATCCACCAAAACATGAAAGGGTGACCACCAAATCAAGTTGAGATAGATTTTCACTAGAGGAAAACATCACAAGGATATGGGCATAATTAAAAATGTAGTAAGGGCAATGAGTTGGAGACATCCCTTGAGTGCTAAACATATTCTATAATCCATAAAATCAATGAAACATGCATATAATTCATATATGTATAATGATCCTTGTTTATATCAGGGTTTTCCTTATCTAAATATGCACTATTGGCACAAATTTCCTTGTGAATCCTTATTTTAAATTGTTACTAATAAGACATGATAAGTTTGCGAGTTACAATTTTTTGGATGTCAAGTGATGTTTAATTCAAATACGTGATGGTAGATGTGGAAAGATTATTTGGTATTTTGGATGTGGGAATTTTAAGTTACTAAACTCAAGAAATGATGGACAATCATGTTTATAATTTAGATGTGATAGTATTTGGAACCAAAACTTCTATTCCTTACATGATGGATCAATGACCATTTTCAAAAGAGGTAGAATTGTTATAGGTAGGAGGGATTTTTCTCATCGATTAGATTTGAACACATGAATTTTCATGATAAAGTTCTCTTTACAATTTATTTTAAATTCACATGTGTGATTATTTTTTGAATTTAATGGATTTTAACATTTCTTTTATCCCTTTTATAATGCTTCAATTTTAATTGACTCTAATTGGTGTATTTAAGTCTATTGGAATGATGTTTTATGGTGTGAATGTGAGGAGTGTGGGTAGTAGCCTTATGGTAAGAACTAAATATTACAACCATTATTCCATGCTTGGTGATTAGACAAGACCATTTTATCTTGAATTTATGCAAAAGTTTATTGTTTCTAAAATGCCTTACTCATGTAGGTCTTATTCTCTTCATTGATAATAGATGTAATAGATTTTATTTTCAATGGGATATTTATTACAATGAAAGAAAGAACCTAACCCATCTTTATGTAGTTGAAATTCATCAATGCTTGGCATTTTATCTTATACAAGAAATCCTACCGTGATAAAAGTGGTTGGTCATAGTTGATAAGATATTAAGGCTTTCTCTTTTCTCATGCTCATCTCTTAATAATCAAGCCAAAATAAATGAGGACATGTTTACAATCCAACTTTTTATGTTGAAATAATTTTGTATAAAATTTAATATTAGCATATGTGTATAGGACATATTTCAATTGATAGGGTGTAGATGTTGAGTTCCATCTATTTTTATTCCTTCTATAAATAATATCTAACTATAGATGACGATAATATAATTTGTAAGCATGGATACATATAATTTAAAATAATCATGTGTAGAGTATATTCAAGAAAAGTGTATATTTCACAATTCAAATATAAATTTGCATTGTATTCCTGAATAGTTCAATTTAATAATAAAATTATAGATAAGTAGAGCTAGCAAGTAAGTTCTTATAGATATCCTTAATACCATGTCAAAGATATAATTATATATAATACTACACATAAATTAAGAAAAAATATTATATAAATACTATACAACTAATTGTACATTTATATATTAAACATTAATTGAATGTTATACTACAAACTACATTTTATTATCCAAAAAGACAAAATATACTCTAATGAGAGGGAGTAGATGTTGAGTTCCATCTTTTTTTATTTCTTCTATAAATAATATATAGCTATAGATGAAGATAAAATAATTTGTAAGCATGAATATATATAACTAAAATAATCATGCGTAGATTATATTAAAGAAAAGTATATATATATTAGAGTTTAAATATAATAAACTATATTTTATTATCCAAAAAGACAAATTGTACTCTATTGAGAGGGTGTAGATGTTGAGTTCCATCTATTTTTATTTCTACAATAAATAATATCTAAATATAGATAAAGATAATATAATTTGTAAGCATGGATACATATAATGTAAAATAATCATGTGTAGTATATATTTTAGAGTTTAGATATAAAAAACTATATTTTATTATCTAAAAAGACAAATTATACTCTATTGAAAGGGTGTAGATGTTGTGTTCCATCTATTTTTATTTCTTCTATCAATACTACAAACTATATTTTATTATCCAAAAAGAGAAGTTGTACTCTATTGAAGGGGTGTAGATGTTGAGTTCTATCTATTTTTATTTCTTCTATAAATTATATCTAACTATAGATGAAGATAATATAGTGTAAGCATGGATATATATAATATAAAATAAACATATGTAGATTATATTCAAGAAAAGTATATATTTTAGAGGTTAAATATAATTTCGCATTGTATTCTTAAACAATTCAATTTAATAATAAAATTATAGATAAATAATGCTAGTAGATAAGTTCTTATAGATATCTTTAATACTATATCAAAATATAATTATATATAATACTACACATAAATTCAAGGAAAAAATCTTATATAAATACCATACAACAAATTGTACATTTATATATTAAACGCTCATTAAATGTTATATTAAAAACTATATTTTATTATTCAAAAATTTAATATTGATTAAATATTATATAACAAATTGTACTTTTATTCAAAAAGTAAACATTAATTGAATGCTACACTACAAGTTATATTGTTACATCCATGTTGCCAAATCGACCAAGTCAAACTAATCTCTTGAAAACTAAGTTAAGATGAGTCCAAGAATAATCCCGCACATGAGTTTGATGTAGTCTTTATTAAAAAATATTTTAAAAATGAAAATAACCCCCAAAAAAATAAGCATGTACACATTGGAATTAGTTGCAATACTAAATGGATGCTCTAGTACTCGTGGTCAAATTAGCTGGATAGTCAGATTCAATTGACTTGTCCATAGCGGATTATGTACCACGGAAGCCGCCTTCCAGAAAAGATAACGATCTGAAACTCTGTATATACAGATCTTACTTTTAACTGGCACTTAAATCTGCCCTGAAAGCTTTCTATATCTCTAGAGTAACTGTGAGAAGCTTGACGATCACGAAAAGCTAGGTTTATTTTTGTGTTGCAAAGAGAAAACTTTATATTTGTTTTGTGATGCAAATATTTTTTTTTTCATTATTCTGGATATTGTATTTTTTTTGTTTTCATGTATTCTTTACTCAGCTGTTTGTATTTTCACAGTCAACGTGCACCCCTAGTCTTGACACCCGTGGTGCTGTATTTTAGCCTTTCTCGATCTGGGACAAAATTCTCATTTGCTATCAAGATTTCGAAACTATCCTATTGCTCTCTCTTTGGGGCAAATGACATGATATTTCACATGCAATGAAATGATATTTCAGATTGAAATATTCTATAAGAGCACATGATTCTTGAATGACTAAATTGCACTCATATTGAAATAAATAATCATTGTAAATTAACCTTGTTATTTTTTCCATGCAAAGTTATAATTGTTGTGTTCATATAGATTTGCAAATTAGAAAATTATTCAAATTTTCTTTTTAGAACATCATGTAAGTATGAAAAATATTTATTAGATGTGAACTTTCAATTATCCAAACTACTTCTTCAAGTGAAATTAATAAAACCAATAAATGCAATACTTTTAGAAGCATAATATTGAATATCAAAATTTATAATGTATGTTACATACCTTAATTTTTTTGGCTGCCTTCGTATCAATTTCAGATAGCTCTATTATATACCTTGGAACAAGACAAATCAAAAAAATAATATCTAATCTTCTAGGGTTGAAAACATCAAACATTCAAACATATTTCTTTAAGTTGTCTCATAAGGCCTATCTCTAATTTTTCTAATAAAAACTATTTGAACACCATCTTATCTGCATCACACAACTCCATGTTTACAGTTGACCATATAAAAATTTTAACATATTTTTTAGTACTTTATTTGACAAATAAAAATTTCATCTAATCTCCATTTATATAATGTATTACACAAGACTTTATTTTTGTAAAAAGTTAATTAATCTTAATAATTTTGAACTCAGCAATTATATTAAAACTATTATTTATATACAATAAGACGTTAACATAAAATATTACAATTAGAATATACTTGAAATCATTCTGCTGAAAATATATATCAATTCTAGTATGCCAATGCTCTTGTTATTTTCTTGATACTATACAAAGAATTTTTAACTTGTTAGACTTGCACATTAAAAACCTGTGATCATTGAACATATATTTACTCTTCAAAGAGCCAATTCAAACCGGTATTTTTTACATTCGCTATGAAATATATTCTATTTCTTTTGGTCTACTAATGAAATCAGAATTTTAATGTTCCCTTATCTTGCTATTGCTGTCGATATTTCTTCACAATCAATCTCATACCATTGATTGAAGTCTTAGCAGCTAACTATGCCTTATGTTTCAACAATTCCTTTGCTCTTCTACTTATTCTTGTAGACTCACTAAGTAAAAGTCATTTTCTTGTCACATAAAAGCCAATAAGCTTCTAAATATTATTTTTATGAATGAAGTCTATCTCGTGTTATGTTTTCTACACCAAACTTCATTAATGCATTCATCTTCAAAACACAATAATTTAAAATTAATTGTAAAATATAAAAATAAAATCTATTCTTACCACTCAAATTCTATTCATTTTTTTTAGCTTATATTTCTTGTAAAACATTCAATTAAAAGTGGACATGTACTAAAATAGGGATATTTGGTGGATTTGTTCAATAAAAATGTAAAAAGTGATTTTTCTAAGTAAAAGTCATTTTCTTGTCATGCAAAAGCTCTTGTAAGCTTCTAAATATTATTTTTTTGAATTAAGTCTATCTCTTGTTTTATTTCCTACACCAAACTTTATTAATGCATTCATCTTCAAAACACAATAATTCAAAATCTATTTTAAAATATAAAATAAAATCTACTCTCTTACCACTTAAATTCTATTCATTTTCTTAGCTTAGATTTACTGTAAAACATGCAATTGAAAGTGGACATGTACTAAAATAGGGATACTTGGTGGATTTTTTCAATAACAATGTCATAAATTGTTAGACCCAAGAATGAAATAGCATAAAACATAATCCAAATATTATTGTATATTCTTTATAAAGATTGATTACATACATAAGGTAGTCATATAGGAGTTCAACTGCTATAGAAAAACTACTAAAACTGAAATATAGAAACCAACTAATAAACGCTAATGATTAATACATTAACATCCTCCCCTTAATCTGAAGGGGTTATCATGAAATCATTAAGTATTTTGAACTCCTCAAACTTAGATTTCAGCCAAGCACTTTGGTGGAAACATTTGTTGGTTGATCTGAATCAACTTTTGAAAGCCTGTTACTATGACGACATTATTTGAAATCCATTTGAACTTACCTTTTCATTTTGACAGGGTTCAAACTTTTTTTTTACTTGAGCCCATTTCTTTGGTGGGTCTCAAATTTTGATAATGAGCCTATTGCTCTGATAGGTCTCAAATTGGGACTTAGATTGTCCATTCTGAATTAGCACACTTTGGGTGCATAATCACTGAAAAATAGCACGCATTGCGTGCAATGAAGTTATTTTGTCCATGTTACAATTTGATAATAGCACACATTAGGTACATTTGATAATAACACACATTAGGTGCAATGGACTTGTTTTGTCCATTTGTTTGAGAATAGTATACATTGAATTGTTGTAATTACCACTCACTTGAACTTGAGTCTGACATATACATAATATTCCTCCCCTTGGAAGATGAGAGGAAAAAAAAATTAAAAACATGACCGTTATTGGACAAGAGACATTTTTATCTTCATAGCCTCAATTAGGTGAAATATATTAGTATGGACCAATGTCACCATAATCATCAAAAAATTTATTTGCAATGTTATCAAAATCATTTTCACCAATAAAATTGTCGTCACCATGAATATTGTCATCAATTCTAGCCATATATGGAGCTTCCGTTTGAATTTTTGGTAAAGATGCCACAATTGCAAAATTTAGAGAAGTATTTGATTTCCTCCCTGGTTCTTGTTCAAACAAAGGATTAACAAAACATTACGTGGGTTTTTGTACTTTCTTCTGAAAATAATGAATTGAATTATGGATATGTTGATCATATGTGATAGGGTCTACCAACAATATTTGGGAACACTATCATTTGAAAATCCAGCCTTAACCATTCCAGTTCTATTGTCACAGACAAGTGGCTAAATATCCTCACACCCTTTTTTAATTGATACTTTTGAATCTCGATCACTAATGCCTTTTCTACCTTGTAATATTGCAAAATTAATCACTGAATATCTTGTATTTTTTATCCTTCATTCTTCCCCATAATAAATGAGTATTTTGAAAAAAAAGTCTCAAAATATAGATGTTGCAGCACTATCCTGATGTAAGGCTTCTCCTCGGCCATCTCCAAAAAAATAGCAATATCCCCTTAGTAGTTCATTTTTCTCCCACTTTTCTGCAGATGCTTTGTGGCTTCTTTATCTAATTTTCCCAATCTTTATTCTAACTTCTTTTCTATGCTAGACACATCTCTTTTGACAAAATTTAATATTTACATCAATGCTATTTTTCTTGACAAACAATGTCTTTTAGGTGAATGACAGATGGTTTTTTTTTCTTTAAGGCATAATGGAATTCAAACAAACTACAATTTTGTCTTCTTGAAAAATTTCTACGCTCAAACTTCTTTTTCTTCCCAAATCATTATCTTTAAACCATCAACTTCATCTAATTTTAATAGAACTACCCTATTAAATATTAAGACAAAGTACTGGTGTTTACCTCTACCTTGGCGAGTTCATCATTTTGATATGCAATCCAATTGATTTCCAGACTCCCATAGACCGGCAATGGCTTTCCTTGTCAAACCCATGATTTTATTTGATGATTTTATCAATGAGCTTTCTTGAGTGCTCCAACTATCTTTTTGCAATCCTTCAGCATTGACTTTCTCCAATACAAATGGCCTCTTAAATTTTTTTCTATATATATTTTTCTCATTACTCTAATATTTTGACAAACAACTATAATTTCAAAATAGCTTTCACAATTTACCACTATTTTACCATTCTCCATCCACCTGTGTCATCCTTGATACATTTTAATGCACTAGACAATGCAATGCTTGAACAATCATTTCTTGACCTCCAAATTTTAAAACACAATCACACTATTTTGCCATCATAGCCTATGTCTTGCTCTACAAAAAATTTACAATTGAAAGAGAAGACTACATGTGTAACTGTCTACAGCTATCTCCCATTATCTTTCTTTGAATTTTTACATGAAATCCATACTCCCTTTAAACATACTCAAGTCGTGTATAACAATACTCTGAACTGAATTCCTTTGGCAGTGCAGGGCAATATATAATTGCAACAGTTATATTTTATTATCTATGCTTTTTGTTCAACATTCAAAGACACCTACAATGGCTGCTTCACTGGCATTGAAATGCCTTTTGCCAGGCCTTACTCCTACAAATTCCTATTTTCTATCCTTCCAATTTTTTCACCACTAGAATGAATATACAATTTTTTTAACAATCACTACACAGTTCCAACACTAGACAACAATTTTTTTTTTCATCAATCATATATATTCATATGGATAGTTATACATTGCATTGATCTCCTCGGCGGTTGGGCTATCACATAGTATCATCAAAAAAATCTGCAGGGACAAATGGATTTTTATCTTGAAAATGCCTTTGTCCACTCCTGTTGGAACCGACAGGTATTCCATTACCAAACTTCAGCATTTATCCAATCATTGGATTCACCTAATAGATATACAACTTCAAGCATTCCAAGCATATTATTTCCTTCTCTAAATAAGTTAATGCAACTTTCAGCCCTTGAAAGGTTGATATTGTGTCTTCATTGCGAACAATGTATTGTCCTTCATAACCAACTCTTTACTCACATGACTTCAGCAACATTACTACCTTGTGGATATTCATGAGAACATGCACAAGAAATTACAGGTTCTAATACCACTGTTAGACCCAAGAATGAAATAGCATAAAAGATAATTCAAATATTATTGTATATTCTTCATAAAGATTGATTACATAAATAAGGCAGTCATATAGCAGTTCAACTGCTATAGAAAAACTACCAAAACAGAAATATAGAAACCAACTAATAAACACTAATGATTAATACATTAACAATAAATCATATCACTATTAAACTAGAATTTGATTTCCAAGAGGAGGCTTCATTTTTGACATTCTAAGAAACAAAGTTAAAGTGGAGGTTGAAATGAAACAAACGCAACATCGTGAAACTCGTAGAAATAGGATTTTATCAGGAATTATTTGAAGTGCACAAGGAAATACAACTTCTTCACTTTTCCAAGTATTTTATGCATTATTCCTTTTTTGAGATCAGTAGTATAAATAGGTTTTTTTGTGGAATTGTTTGAAATGGACAAGGAAATACAACTTCTTCACTTGTCAAAGTATTTTATGCATTATTTCTTTTTTGAGATTAGTATTTATACTACGTGTCCATGTGTTTCTATGGTGTAGACATATTTCACTCATACAAGGTGAAGGGATTGTGTTACTGCTTAGATTTGAAATACTACTTTTTTAACAGAACTAAAACTAATTGCATTTTCTATTTACATATCTTTTGTTTATAATTCCAGCATCAATGGTTGATAAGCTTATTTCTCAGTTAAAACTAGGTGTCATGAGATCCTTCATGAGATTCTTCAAATTGTCTGACTTGAATAAAATTTCAAAAAAAAAATATAATACTACATCATCCAATCTGAAAATTAAATGATACAAAATCTTTATGAGAAAAAAAAGACATGTCAACTTTTATGCCTTTACGAAAGCAAAAAAAAAACTTTTTAGAAAAGAAGAACGTATAATGATGCAAGCCTGGAAACACATATGAAAGGCAATGTCATTTGAGAATTCATTGAGAACTAATTAAACAATAACAACACTACCAATTATATCACAGGGATTAAAATATTACCTTTATTTGAATTTTAATTCGTTTTAATTTAAAAAATAAATTAAACATATCTTTAACATTTAGAAACATGTATTTTAAACATATTCTCTTGGATATTTTATTCATGGTGTTTCTAAATTTTAAATTTATTTTATTTTAATTATGTATTGATTTTTCCTATTAGAATTATCAATTTGAAAGGGAGATTTTTTTTTGTGTTAGCTCAGAAGTATCCTCGTGACTCAAAAGGAGAGATTTTTAAAGGTCTTATCTTTTCACAAGAATCAAGAAAGTGCACACAGGAATTACTATACCAACATATGATAACAATATGGAATTATAAAGCAATAAGATAGTAATACAACACCAAATGAGTAGCACCTCATCAATTGGGACAATGAAAAATATATAAGGCTAATAGTCAAAGAACAATAACAAATCCATCAACACAAGTTTATTAGTGTATATGGGGAAATTGGAACACCCCACAATATAGGAAGGAAAAATATCAAGGTTCCAACACCAAAGGAGACCCGATTAACACTAAAGGAAGTGCTAATGCATAACCTTCACAAAGTGGCAAATTGCTTGGATTAACTTCTTCCTTTCCCTACAAGAGAGGATGGAAATAAATATGAAAAGGATATATATGAAAAGAATGTGATGAAAACAAGAAATGAAGTCAACTTACCTTGAAACTACAAACCTGAAGACCTGCTGGAAGACTGTGTCAGAATCAAGAATAATTCACAGTTTAGGAGCAGAAACTTGAGATCTACAAAACCTAGAAATCTTTATGTATTAGGACTAAGATGACCTAGAGAGTGGATGATGGCATGCAGAAAATTCACCTAGGACTATGCCAACCTTGGCGTAGTCCAGGACCAGAAAACTGAACTGGAACTCAGTATCTCGCACTAGAAGTCTTAGATCTCCAAACAGGAATTGTATCTGTACTATTTGGGGATAGGTTGACCTTGGCCTACACCTAACTATTGAGTAAATAGAAAATAATTCTTGGACCTTTGATCTTCTTTCAAAAGGGTACCTGACTCTGTACATCAATTTGTCCTTCTAAAAACCTGTAAATCTAATAAAGGGTGTGTGTGGGTGGCTATATAGGGGTTTTCCTTTGTCAACCCCCCATTTTGGTGATTTTCACCCCCACAAATAACCGTTAGGAAATATTTTTGTGTGTTTAGTAATCGTGAATCTAGAATGCAGATCTGGAATGTATAGAAAAAGGTATGTAAAATGACAAGATCTAAGACTAGAGAGAGAAACCTTAACATTTAAATGTAAATATGTATGTCAATATTTAGCTCAAAAATGCATAGTTTCAAAAATAACATGGAAATTATACCAAGCCCCCAAGGCTGAAGTACTCCAAGCCAGCTTCACAATCCATTTTCTAACCCATGTTAATGTCTTGAATACTTGAATTCTTAGTTGGCGGAAGAATGCAAAGTGAAGAACTCTCTTGCTTCAATGGATGTTTCCAAGTCTTCTTGTTTCCACCTTGCAATTGCACTATGTCAAATTTGGATATCCACATTAGATTTTCCACATGAAGTTTCCATATATCATCATCACACCAAATGAAGCATTTGAGTGTGAGTTTATAGTGATTTTTGGATTAGACCCCGCAATGGCCGACAACACAAGGCAGGAAGCCTTTAAAGTTGAAATGGGCTTGAGATCCAAAACCAATGTACCTTAGGGCTAGGGCGACCTCGGCCTAGTCCCCAGGGCTAGGCTGACCTTGGCATACCCCTCAGGAGTAGGCCGACCTCAACATACCCCTCAAGAGTAGGCCAACCTCTACATACCCTTCAAGAGTAGGATGACCTTGGCATACACCTCAAGGGTAGGTTGACCTCGACCTGGACCTTGAAGGCACAATATTCTAGAATTGTCTCAGGATTGCAAATAATAATCAGTTCAGGGTTGGAGAAAGAGATGAGTAGAAAATTAATAGTTTTAGGATGAAAAAGCACTTTGAAAGAGGATATGAAAAAGGAGGACACCTTGCAGTGAGGTCCTACCTCAAGATTTGCACCAAAGAAGAGGGAAATCAAAGAGGATTTTCTAGATCTTACCCTTATTTAACCAAGGAGAGAGAAAAGAAACATGTCCAATACATCCTTAATGCCAGTGTACCATGCAATCACACTAAATAGGTGCTAAAAATCACTATATTGAAGTGCTTCCAATTTAGGATGATATAGTTAGAATGCAAAATTCTTTAGAGAGTATTGCATCCTTCCAAAAACCTCATTATCACTCAGCTACACCCTATTCATTTCTTGCAAAAAAAAAATTTAAGTTCCAATTTTTTGTCTAAAAGGAGTAATTGGACATTTATTTATTGAAGGTGTTATTGTAAATATTACATTTATGCAGTTTCATCTACTTGAAAGGTATTATGATCCTTTTAATTTCCAAGTTTTATTCAAAAATAAGTAATGGGTCATTTCTTTATTAAAGGTGTTAGTGTAAATATTACAATGATGCAGTTATATCAGTTATATCAACTACTTGAATGGTATCATCAACTACCAATGGTATAACATGTATAACTCCTTGTTTTATATTAATGCATGATCATAAACATCTTATTCACCCTCCATCATATTGTATCAAAGTGCCTATCTGAGTTATTCAAGATGATTGGAATTTGAAATGTGAGTGCATGCATGTTGGTTTGAGATGTGCCTCCTATGTTGCACTAATGAGAAGATCATGGGTGTGTATAAGGTTTTTGATTTTTTACCTTCTTGGTCATATGTATTGAATCCATTGTTCATTCACTAGGATAGATTCCATTGGCATCCTTACCATTAGAGGAAAAGTCATTCTTGATGACATTGGACTAATTTGCATAGTTGATAAATTGTTGAAGGGTGGCGTTTCTATCATTTTTTATTGCAGGAAAAATAGGTTTTAAATGGGGACCCGAAACCCCTTACAAGCTAGAAATATAGATAAAACATGGAGGTACCCCAAAAAGAGATAGGACTGGAAGTCCAACCGCAGAAAAATAGACAACAACAGACAACAGGGAAAAAAACCAGCAGCTAAGAAAACCACAAAAAGACCAAACACCAAACCCAGAAACCAGAGCACTAAACCAGCTCCTTATAAGCCTCCGCAGCTTCCTGCTTAGCTTCAGATATCTTCTTCATCGCTGCATTGAACTCAGAGAGTTCCTGGGTTCTGTCATGAATTTTCTTCTTTCGGGCTGATCTGTGGCGTTTCTATCATTGATATAGTTTCAGAATAATACATAAACTTGGTTAATGTTAAAATTATTGCGTAGGAGGAGCCTATAGAACTTTATACCAATTTAAAGAAAAGAAGAGAATTGTTATAATAGAAATAAATATTGTCATTTTAAGGTATGGAAAAAGGTTTTCAAAGAGAATCATGAGATTTCTTGTCTAGAACTATCTAATATTTGTTTCAAAGGGATATTTGTGGACTATTAACCAAGAATAAATTTTCAAGTGATTGTATTGTGTGGTTAGATGTGCCTATAGGCTGGATCAAAGTTGATATCTATGGGGCAGAAAAGGGCAATCATGGAGATATTGGTTATGGGGAAGTGTCTCATGACCATAATAGTAGGTTTATCTTAGTGGTGGCCTTCCCTTTGGGAACACAGAAAACCCACTACATGAAGGATTGTGTAGCTTACCTTCGTATGAAAATTGAAAATGACTGTGGGATGGATAGAGTGTGGGTTGAAAGTGATTCCCTAAATATAATCAGCTTCTTAAAAGGAATTACCCCACATCGTGGACTATATTGTCACTCTTTGAATTATAAAGAAATTCTTAATAGATTCCAAGCTCATAAAATCACCCACATCTATCGGTAGAGAAGATGTGTCGCTAGCAGGCTAGCCAATTTGGGTGTCGTGTCTAATCAATTTTTTTATTGAGATACTAATGACCATTATCCGAATTCAGATTTAGTTGTTATTACACAATGATGTTGAGGAGTGCTTCTCTTTACCACATCTTGGTTTTGATGGAAATGCACATGCAATTTAAATTTTTAATTAGGACCTCTTAAATGTCGATCTAGGCCTTGATTTTAGTGCATCTTAGCTTGGGTTTTATATTGCTTTCCCTATTTCTCAAAGTGGTGGTAATCTGTGTGAAAACAAGATGAGGGGTGATCATAATAGGTTGGATTCAATTATCTATGATGAATGGTAGAAGGTTCAAGTTCTGTGCTTGGAGCTTTTGGCAGGTGGCTTGACACCGCATATGGAGAATCTCCACGGGGTAGACATCCAAGTTACAAATTCCTTTTTTGAGGGATGGGAAGAAGGGTTTTTGAAGGTCTATAGGTTAGAGTTCTAAATTAATGATAATTTGATAGAAAATGTGTCAGACACTTTGATTAAAGGAAGGAAATTCTATAGGGATAAGAAGAGTATGAACAAAGATTTTGATATTTTCTTTTAGGTTGGCAAAGGAGACAAGGATTTTAAGAACCCCTATGGAGGCCATGGCAGGGCTTCTCTCAATTTACCTTGCACAAATATCATGAAATTAGTTATGAGATACTTGACTCGCGACCGTAAGTTTAGCAGTCTCTTTAGCTATCTCTTTAGCTACAAAATATCTTTATTGAGAGGGTGTAGATGTTGAGTTCCATCTATTTCTATTTCTTCTCTAAATAATATCTAGCTATATATGAAGAAAATATGATTTGTAAGCATGGATACATATAATTTAAAATAATCATGTGTAGATTATATTCAAGATTTTAGATTTAAATTATAAATTTGCATTGTCTTCTTAAACAATTCAATTGGATAATAAAATTATTCATAGGTAGTGCTAGCCATAAGTTCTTGTAGATTACCTTAGTACTATGTCAAAGATTTTATTATATATAATACTACACTTAAAATGAAGAAAAAAACATTATATAAATACTGTACAATGAATTGTACATTTATATATTAAACATTCATTGAATGTTATACTACAAACTATATTTTATTATCCAAAAAGACAAATTGTACTCTATTAAGAGGGTGTAGATGTTGAGTTCCATCTTTTTTTTAATTTTTTCTATAGATAATATCTAAATTTAGATAAAGATAATATAATTTGTAAGCATGGATACATGTAATTTAAAATAATTATGTGTAGATTATAATCAAGAAAAGTATATATATCAGAGTTTAAATATTAAAAACTATATTTTATTATCCAAATGGACAAAATTTACTCTATTGACAGGGTGTAGATGTTGAGTTCCATCTATTTTTATTTGTTCTATAAATAATATCTAACTATAGATGAAGATAATATAATTTATAAGCACGTATACATATAATTTAAAATAATCATGTGTAGATTATATTCAAGAAAAATATATATTTTAGAATTTAAATATAACTTTGCATTATATTCTTAAACAATTTAATTTAATAATAAAATTATAGATAAATAATGCTAACAATAAATTCTTATAGACATCTTTAATACTATGTCAAAAAGAGAAAAAAAAAACATTACATAAATACTATACAACAAATTGTACATTTGTATATTAAACATTTATTAAATGTTATACTAGAAACTATATTTAATTATTCAAAAAATAAATATTGATTAAATATTAAATTGTACTCTTATTCAAAAAATAAACATTAATTGAATGCTACGCTACAAGTTATATTGGTACATTCATGTTGCCGAATCAACAAACTAATCTCTTCAAAAATGAGTTATGATAGAGTCCAAAAAACAAATCCCGCACATGGGTTTGAATTCAATCTTTCAAATAAAAATAAATTAAAAAATTAAAATAACCCAAAAAACTATGTACTCGTTGGAATTAGTTGGAATTCTAAATAGATGATTAGTACTCGTGGACAAATTACCAGAATCGTCAGATTCTATTGACTTGTCCATAGCGGATTATGTACCACGGAAGCCGCCTTCCAGAAAAGATAACGATATGAAACTCTTTATATACAGATCTTACTTTTTACTGGCACTTAAATCGGCCTTGAAAATAATTGTGAGAAGTTTGACAATCACGAAAAGCTAGGTTTATTTCTGTGGTGCCAATAGAAAACTTTACATTTGTTTTGTGGTGCAAAGAATTTTGTTTTTACATCGGACGGACTCCTTCCTGTGGAAAAATGGGACTTAACAAGGGTCCATGGACGCCAGAAGAAGATCTCTGTTTAACGAATTATGTCAAGGCTCATGGAGAAGGCCGCTGGAGATCTCTTTCTAAGAAAGCAGGTTTTTCCTTTTTTTCCTTTGTTTGTCAAATAAATACCTAGGAATCATATGTAAGAAATTTTTTATTTTTTATTTTTAGATCTTGATTAACAGTGAACAATTCAATTAACAGCCCAAAGATCATCAATACCGAATATTTCACAAACAAAACTTAATATGATCTATTGTTTAAGGTGACATACCTTGATTAACAGCGGAA
>MU223090.1:2580665-2593425 GCA_018584345.1 Thuja plicata
TATATATACACACACGTATATATACACACATGTGTATATATAT
The DNA here is from genome assembly GCA_018584345.1 of Thuja plicata. Taxonomy (NCBI): domain Eukaryota; kingdom Viridiplantae; phylum Streptophyta; class Pinopsida; order Cupressales; family Cupressaceae; genus Thuja; species Thuja plicata. The sequence continues at coordinate 2,580,709 of MU223090.1, forward strand.
ACATACCCACATTAAAAAAAAAAAAAAGATTTTATAAAAAAAAAATTAATTAAAAAAAAAAATTTAATCCATAAATAGCTTATTCTCAAATAAGAAATGAATTCCAGCTTTTTTTTTGAATTAACTAATGCAAGCATTGGCCCCAAAATGGGGATTAGTTTTCTAATTCAAGAATTGAAAAAATGCCCCAAACAGAGAATTAAATTATTCTAGCATTAACTAATGCTTATTCCAGGTTAATGCTTGGCACCAAACAGGCCCTATAGAGATCGACGAGTAGAATGACATGTATTAATGTTGACCCACTGGCAAGAGAAGATTGCGAGGGGATTTTTGTTCTAATCTGTGATGGTCATATTTCTGTCTGGTCTAGGGCTCGATCTTATGACAATAGGTCCAAGGTGGTCATGGATCTAGAACTTTCAGTCGTATATGGATCATGTACCAGATGACAAGAGGCTCTTGGAGCAAGACATTTTCCTAATTGGGACCATGTATGTTTCCATCATAGATGGAGCTACTAGAGGATCTCGCAAAATTGATTTTCAAGGATCTTAATCATTCTGATTTAGAAGGGCAGACCATATCAAGATGACTTCCCTAGTGACCAGGAAAATATAAAAATCTAAAGGATTGTGATTCAAATGATGTAGTTCCATGTATGTGGGCTAGAAGGCCTTTATGCAGATATGTAGGTCATGATATTCGTAAATAGATGAATAAATTGTTGGATCAAAGGGCATTCAAGAAAAGAGCTTGATGCAGAGTAAAGAACAAAGACACGGCCTGCTAGAGTGAAGCCAGAAGGTTAAAATTAGATTCAGAGGGAGTCTAATAGTTCATCTAAAGCAACCTTGGACGAGGAGGTCGAGTGGTTGTTACAAGACCTTAAAATTTAAAGGGAGCTACTAGAGGATTTGATTCATTTTGATCACCAAAGAATTTGGTCATATTGGTTTAGAGGGAGTCAACAATGGAGATGGTTTGCAGTCAGAGGACTATGATCATGAGATTGAGTCTCATGTGTGTTGGCTGAAATGCCTTTATGCTAACTCCTACGTCATGATATTCCTGGGTAACTTGGGGCTCACCAAGAGTGATGCAAACTATATTAGAGATATAGTACATATGAATGTTATTCAGTCAAGGTACATTATCACTACAGAACAAATGACTGATATTCTCACCAAGTCTCTTGCTAGAGAGAAGTTTTTGTACTTTCGAGATAAGCTTGGTATGTTGGAGAATGAAGCCTTAGATGAAAAGGAGCTTCGATATCTGTGATCTATTATATTGTATGTTATTGCATTCTTCTCTTTGAGAGAGAATTCTAAGGTGAAAGCCATTGTTTCCCCTATGGGATGAGCCATGGTGGATCCACCTTCTTAAATGAATCAAGATGGATGTCATATATGTGAATCCATGACTTATGGGCCCTCCTGTGAACATTCAAGAAAGGTGATGACTTTCTGACAATGAACACTTGTATTTGATTGATGTTGTGAGGTGACAACTTTGCAACATCTCCATCATGATGGATATTATATGACTTGATATCCGTGGACAATTCATGATGGTTAGGATCTCGTAGACATCATAGTAGATATCATATGGTTGATATCATTAAATAAACCATAGATGATTTAGAGATCTTCATGGTGGATATTATGTGATATAATATCCGTGGATAATCTATGATACAATATACATCTAGTAGACATCATGAGATGTGATGTTTGTGCATATACCATAACAAGGCTATATAAAGAGAATGTAACGCTCTCGAGTATATTATATCCTTTAGTATCACGAGATAGGTGATACTTCATATCACGAGTTATGTGGTATGTGATACTCTGTATCATGAGGTGGGTGATACTTTATATCACGAGTTATGTCATATGTGATACTTTTTATCATGAGTTAGGTGATACTTCATATCACAAGTTATATGATATGTAATTTCTTAGTATCCATATGGATCATATTACGATCCTTCTAAACTTAGTATTACATATCTATTGGACCGTATGAGACATGTCACATAGTGATATGTCTCTACATAAACTTAGTATCCATATGGGAGACATCATGAGACGTGATGTCGTTTCACATACCATAGATAGTTATTGTGAATATCATGTGACTTGATATTCTTTCATTTACCATATCTCCTGATATCAAAGTTAGGTGATATCTCCTCTCTTTCAAAATTAATAGATTTATTGTGACTTGCATCTTGATGGATTCTATCTTCTCTAGCTAAGATGGAGTGTTGATGTTTTGTGTAGCTATGGCGAGGGTCATAAGTGTTGACACGGAAGACCACTACACATTTTGTTTGATCATCCTCCTTAGCTAAGAGGGAGTGTTAATGTTTGTAGCTTCAGTCGTATGATCATTTAGAATACATATAATACTTAGATATTGATTAACAATAATATATTTTTTGTATATATATATATATATATATATATATATTGTATATCATTATTAAATATATATTATGAAAGCTTATATTATTCTAATATATGATTGATTGATGAAAACATTATAAATTTGATTAAATTATTCTAATCAATTTGTTATTGAAGAAGAGGTGTGTCTCTTTGGAGACATGCCTCCCCAAGATATATATATTCTGAGATTGATGGAAATTCTAAGGACACACAAAAGATGAAAAGCGCAACTATTGCAATTTACATCGAGACCATATTATAAACATGATATATTACATATCTCAAGTCTGAAAATCATATCAATGATAATTCTTCATGGTTCTCATAGTGTCATCCAGTTTGTTCCAACATCCAACTAGATACTTCTTCATTGCTTCCTTCCATAAATAATCATTACCTTTTACCTGTTTATTCATAAGCACCCTTATCTTAAGCTTAATCTTCTTAATCTCAAAAAAGACCCACTTGTTCAATCTAAAAGAGTCCACAACAACATTATGAGCTATAGCTAACATATAATCTAGATATTCCTACTCAAGGTTGGGGTGATGAGAATCAACATTGAGGTCCATCCATAAAATTGATCTCCCTTTCATATCCATCGCAAGATGAGACTCTTCAGAGGAATTGTTAGAAGAGGGGTCGAAATTAGTTCTATTTTCAAACGTAGGGGAGATTTTCTTCTCTGTTTTAGCCTTGTTATTCTTCTTATGTGGCCTAAATTTAGAATCTTCCATGTTGTTATTCCAGTTTTCCACCTTTGAATAGGTAACCCCAATTTCTCATAATTAGAGATAGAAACATGAGACATATTGGAGGGACAAGGAAAGGATATCAAATGTTTATAAATAAGCAGTAATAAACAAGGGTAGGAATCTTCTTAGGTAGTTTTATGTGTTCCTTAATACTAGCATTAATTGAAGAGAGTAAAAAGAAAGGAAACAAAATTCTCACTTTGTGTCTAAAATATTTAAGAAGCATAAAGTGGAGGCCAAAAGCCCTAGTGAAATAACCATCTAGAGTAAAGTAATGCATAATTACCTTAAGCGTTGCACACCAGACCAACTTAATTTGAGAAGTGTCATATCTTCTCTTGGAATATTTAACCAAATCATTTCTCTCCTTCTCCTATTTGGGGATTTTTGTGACCATTGCATCTAAGAATTTATATCCCTCAAGAATTCGGAAACATCAATAGATAAACTAGTGATATAGATAATCATATTATCATTAATGTTAAAATTTCTCATCAAAAGAGAAATTTTGCCATCTTTCTGACCCTTTGTGAAATTCATAGTAACCTTAGGATCCCATCCATGGATCTTTTTGGTAAATGAGATCAGTCCTCCCTACTTCAATATTCTCTAGGTTCAACTCTTCTCCTATTACCATCCATCATTATAGAGTTGCTAATAATTCCAATCAACATCAATAAAAAAAGAATAGATATCTACAAAAAAACCTTCAAAAAAACCCACAAGGCATGGGAAATAAGATTAAAATAATCGCTAATGATCCCACCATGTCCTCCTCACTCCACATAGCAATGGGTAATAGATGCCAACACTGACAACATTATAATTAACCCATAAGGAGATGGACACTTTATGCATGTATCATGTCATACCTCATCGTAGAAATGACCTCCTCCATAATAATATCTCCCCTTTACACATCACTTGATCATGAGCACAAATGCCCTCATTAGAAAAGAATTTTCCACCCTATTTACTTGACAAAAATCATGGGAGATAAACACCTTATCAGAAGCATTGATAATTTCCAAGGATTTTTGACCCCTTTAAGGAAATTTTATAATGCTTTTGGAGTCCTCTTCTAACCATGCCATTTTATAAATAAGAAGTATTTAAAGTCTTACTCCATGGCAGGCTACAATATATTCAGCTAGGGGTTTAGTCTAAAAACTCAAGGGGAGTGCAACCACTAAAAGAAAATTTTCATTATTATCTCTGACCAGTTCCCCACACCTAGTCAGATCAGGGATTCTCTTAGTCAAACCATCAGTTTTAACAGTCACCCTTACAAGAGGAGGAATATTTTGTAATACTTTATCTCTAGAACCTTTAACATGTTTAAAAGATATACTTACTTTAATTTTGCAATAGGAGGCCACCCAATGGTCATTATAAGAGAACAATTATTTATCCACTCTCTTTAATTTAGCACTCTCTACATTAATGGCTCTAAGTTGTTTAGCAAAAACTACATCTAGATTTAGAGAAACATCTCTATAAACTATGTTCTTTCTCTCTTTGCATAACCCCCGGGAGACATGGGAGAAAGTAAGGGACCATAGAACTTTCAAATATTGATCACACTTATGGATTTTTTTATTATTCTTATTTATTGTCATTTTCAAAATAAAATTTTGACAAAACTTAGGTTATGTATACCTTTACCACCTTCAGTATGGGAGTTACTTCAGTCTTGGCCTATATTGTATATGGGTTCTTTTTGCAGGATTATGGGTGGTTATACACGCTATTTTTATTTGGTCAATATTGTGGGAAAGGAAAAAGCGTCTGTTCAGAAAGGTGACATCCTCAACCCATGAAGTTCAAGCTAGGATCCAACAATCAGTAAATGAAGCAGTTATGGCACATGTTCAAAATACTAAAACATGTACATCCATTTTTACATCATGTGACAATAATGCTCTTAAAATCTGGCCTTACATAAGTCTTCCTTTCAATGGATCAATACCAAGCATTCCTAAGGATAAGATCAACAGTAAATAAATTAAATGTTAGACACCTTTCCACTCATATGTAAAATTGAATTTTGATGGCGCCTCAAGAGGTAATCTAGGAACCTCAAGTGTGAGTATTTATACTAGGAACTCATATGGTGAGATAATAGTTGCTAAGACCATTCCCGTAAAAAATGGCACAAATAATAGAGCTAAAGCATTGGTCATGCTTCATGGTCTTATATTAGCATAAAGTTTGGGAATATTTCATTTACATATGGAGGGAGATTCTATGCTAATAATTGAAGCCTTAAAGAAATGTTTCTGTCAAAATTGGAGGATTAAGTATATCTTGCAACAAGCTTGGAACATCATAGACAAGTTTGAACCTTATGTTATATCTCACGTATACATAGAAGGTAACACGATGGAAGAATTCCTTTCTAATTTGGCATGTAATAAGTGCGAGGTGGAATTTAGTAATGATATGGATCAGATTCATGCATCTCCAAAAAATTTCAGACATTTTGAGCACATAAATGTGAAATGGTAATTTAGAAAGCTTGGGTTTCGAGGTATGTGAGTTTATACTATAGTTTTTATTGGCCACAATGGATGCTACAAATAATGTATGTTGACATATAGGCATTTAATAACGGGCCTCAATTCAAATTTTAAGCTAAATACATGTAGTCATATCTTGATGTCTATTCATGTGTGTGTTCTATATCCAGCAGTAGATGGAAAAATGGTGCTACATATTTGAAATGTTTGAATTTATGCAAGTGTTGATAGTGGAATTATTCATAGGCTCCAAGGGTTATAATAATAATTCAACCATCACACATATCTGTAATTACTAGTATGATTCAAGGACATTGTAATTAATGGTATTCACCAAAGTTGTATGTTGCCATTTCTTTCAAATCTTTTCAATAGGTTGTGGTGTCCACTTCCTATGCCTTTGGGGAAGTTTTTAGTATGGAATATAGGACACCATGTCATTTTATGCATGTGCAAGTACTGAGGAGTTAAGGGTGTACACTTGGAAAATGCACATTCCCTTAAATGAAATGTAAAAAGGAAAGTTTCTGTGATATTTTATGATGACTTCCTCAATATTTCTTGTACAATCCATGTCATACTATGAAGGCAGCCAAAGATTATTATCTCAATCACTCGTGTGGGTAGGATAGTGTGCAATTTTTCCTCTTGGTTTGTGTCACCTTCTCCACATTAAATTTCCCTTTTCTTTCGTTTATTCTCTCAAACAATGAGTGAAAGTGGGTCTGTGATTTTTGGACAAGTTGAAAATAGACTTTTCTTAAGGTGTATCCTCTATCATTTTCAAACTATGCAGTACCAGCCAAAGAATTATAGGGTGCATATTCCTCTGCTGCCTGAAGAACGCCCACTTAAAGGTCATGTGTCTAATGATAATTAGGGTTCTCTCTTCAACATTGAATGCTATATGTTCAAAATAAATGTCAAGAAGGTTATTGTCTTGGAGGTACTTGCACCAATGAAAAGGCATATTATTTCCCTAGCCAAATTCTTTCCATTTTTCTATCAAATTCTTTGGATATTTTACAATATTTTACTACTTTAGAAGACAATGTTTGTAAGTTTTCTAAGTCAGGGGTGCTCTTGGAGGAATAAATATTGGTGGTTGTGTATGGATACAACATCTAGGAAGGATTATGGTATATTGGTGACCTTTTTCACCGATATTTGTTACTAAAAAATTATGCCTATGTTTTTGATAGAAAAAAGCAGCAAGAGGGTGCTAGCCCGTGGAACAAAAGGCTAGAAGCACATTAACAACATATTAATGGAACTAGTCAAAGAAAGTATAACAGTTAAACAACATAGACACCATATTACCTATGCCTCTATAAAAAAAAAAAGTCACAATACTGAACCACCGAACTAAACCGGAAAGCTTAAGACGAATAGTAGCATAAACAGTATTAGAATTAAACCACACAGGGCTACACAAAAATAACCAAAAACTACCAATGTTTCACACAGCAAAACAGGGGAATTGAGGGCCAAGCCCAACCAAAATTAACTAGCACATGAACCCAGAGACTAGTTCGTCCCACCCAGCTATTTGGACAGCAGGGTTCTAGCCCACTCCTCTTGCAGAAACAAGAACAGGTCTTTGTTGTCCTCATCCACTTCCAGCTTGCTGCTTGCCAGCTTTTCCTGCACATTACAAAGGGTCGTAGCCAAAGCATGTATAACCTTCATGGAAAATTTTTTGGTCCTTGTACAGTGGTTCATCAGGTCTTGCATGTTCTTCTTTATCTCCCCAATGTCCTTGTCTAAGTTCAAGAACCTTCTTTTAAGAGTGCCAGTTAATTTATCTTTGTTCTCCATGGCCTCGGTATGTGGCTTGTCCTTAGGTTCTTGAGTGGGGCTCAGAGCCGGGGTAGGGTTTTTGGGGATTTCCAAGGTTTGCTGGGGGTTAGGCAGAGGAGTGTTCCCAGTCCTAGCGGGACTCATATAACCATTAGAGGAACCATTCTTGGAATTAGTGGAGTGGGAGTCATTTTTGGATAGGGAGAGCTCTTTGGAAGCCGTTTCCATCATCTTAATTTTATATTTCTCCTTGGCTATTCTATTTGACCTTCTGCGACCCGAGCCACTCAAATCCACTTCCAGATTAACTTGGCTCTCCAAAATTATGCCTATGTTGTAGTGTATGACACTATTAATTTACACGGGAGGCACACAACTTGAGGTTTCTTCAGTGTCCTTTGATTCATTTTAGAAGAGTTATTGGAGGGCTTCTCACTAATAAATGCACGACCAAGGTTAACACAATGATCATTTTGTTCTACTATGAACACTTGTTGTTGTAGGTTTCAAATGATGTTACGGGTGAGGTGTGTGTCGAAGATGCAGGAAGTGACAACAATGCTGAAGATAATCCTCTACCTCACTTTTACAATGTTGCTGCTCGACAAGGGGATATAATGGAGGAATAGTGCATTTCCCCTATTTTTCCATCTTTTTATGGTTGAAAAGTATAAAGGAACAATAGTATTTTGACTGGTTTTTATTTCCAGCAAGGAAGTTATGAAGGTTTTTTTATGCTAATTATTTTTTTTCAATTGAGTCTGTAAGGAGGGTTATTAACATGTTGTTTTTGTAAAACTAACATGTTGAGTTGTTACTTCATGGTTATATTTGAGAAATTTCGTCTTGTCATGCCAAATGTTTGGGGCTAGCTCAACATTTGGGATGGATTATTTAGTATAAGGTAGTGCAGTCTACTATATGGTTTAAATTTCTTCTTACATCATGAATATATCTAGATGGCTAGAGCCATGTTTTTTTCAAACTTTCTTATGTAATCATCTATTATAATATATGCCTTTTGTTTAAAAAAAAAAAGAATTTGAAGTACATTGATTTAAGGAATGTTTTTTTAATAAAGGGAAAAATCTTGAATTTATATTTATATATAATATTATTTACATATAGATAAGATATATTCATAAGATCTAAAACTAACATAGATTTTGGCAACATGTGAAGAATATATTGGTATTTGGTAAATAATTAGGAAAGTAGCCTACACTCGTCATGTAACTGGCTTTTTAAACCACCTCAAAAAATGCTTGATAAATCAGTTACTACAAATGTGAAAAATCATCATATTGTAATTTTATCTTTGGAGGATAATAAAATAAGTGGATACCTATTTCTCAAGTGGATGTAGCCCATATTAGGTGAACCATGTTAAATCTCTATGTTTTTGTATTTCAGTGTTTCTTATTTTTGCACTATCTTAATATTGTTAATTGATAATATCTCTCAAAATCCTAACAAAGGCTAGTAAATAGAGATAATAACAAATATTTTTTAATGAACAAAAACTAGTTTTGAAAGGGGAACAACGATGTTGTTCATTTATAGAGAAATCTAAATGTACAATGAGAAAATTGTAATCAATCAAGTCATGTTACCAAATTAAGCAGTTCTACCAGGCACAAGAAACCTCCAAAAAAGTTTATAGATTGTGATTTATAAATTATGATCATCCAAAATTATTAATTAGTAACCAATAAAATCCTATTACCTTCAAACAAGATTATAGTACTGATGATCATGATAAATGGATTTCAGTTATGCATGAGGAGATGGATGCTTTAATGGAACACAATACTTTCAATCTTGTGAAGCTTTTCTTTAATTCCATGGCATTAACAAATCACTAGGTATCAAAATTGAAAGAGGAATAGGGGGAATCAAATTTTATCATATAAGAGTAGATGTGAAGGGATATTATTGATAGAAAGGTAGATATTTTTATGAAATCTTTTCACTAATTATAAAGATGACAACAATTTGAGTAGTCTTTGATTTAGCTCGGGTGTTTGGGATCTTGAGCTTGAACAACTTGATGTAACCACTATATTTATACATTATTATATTGAGCAATAGTTGTATATTGGATAACATATTTATGGTTTAAAAACTAGTGGCATGAAAATCTTTATTGCAGGTTTAAATGAATTTTGTATGGGCTCATACAATCCCCAAGGTAGTGGTATCTTAATTTTGATAATTTCATAATTGAGTACCCATTCATACATTGTGAATTTGACCTGTGTGTTTATTATAACCCGCTTCCCAATCATAAATTTATTATTTTTTTCTTAATATTGATGGCATGTTGCTAGCCAGAGCTAGAACATGGGTTATTCATGAATCCAAGCAACATTTAGTTAAAAAATTGAAATTAAAGACTTAGGAGTAGAAAAGCACATAATTGGGATGACCATTATTTAGAATAGATTGAAGAAGGAAATCAGATTATCATAAAAGAAGTACCTTGCCAAAGTTTTAGATCAATTCTATATGGGAGGTGCTAAGATTGTAAGCAGTCCACTAACTCATCATTTTTGTTTGCCTTTTAAAATGTTTCCCAAGACACAAGAAGACCAAGATTTTATGAAAGGCACTCCATATTCATCAACAACTGGGATTATCATGTATTCCATGGTTTGTACTTGTTCAAAATTTTATCGTGCATTATGAGTAGTGACTAGGTTTATGATCAATCCATGTAAAGCTCATTAGAATGTGATTGAATAGATTCTAAGATAATTAAGTGGTAACTTAGACCATGCTTTATGTTTTGGAGGGAATAATACATAGTTGTGAGGCTTTGATTATTATAATTTACCTCGAGATTTAGACAAACAAAGATCCACTACAACTTATGTTTCAACTTTTTTGGGGGCAACAATTAGATGGATTTTTATATTGCAACCATCAGTGGATCTTTCCACTACTAAGGTGTAATATACGAGTCTCACTAAAGGAGAAAAGGAGATGATCTGGCTACAATATTTGTTGATTATTTTTAGATGCAAACAATATGACTTATTTATATAGAAAAATCATTCGTTTGGCTAAAAGTCCTGCATTTCATTCTTATACTAGACATATTGAATTTTGATATCATTTCACTCAAATTGTACTTGAAGAAATTAAATTACAAGTTGGAATTATTGACACTAAGATTAATCTAGTTGATACATTGATAAAGGTGGTACCAAGGGAGAAGTTTTAATTCTGTAGGACTTCTCTCAGAGTTCTCAACCCATGACATTAGGAGCAATTCAAAGGAAATTTTTTGATGTATAAAATTTTTTACACCTATTTTACACCTAGGTATTAACATAGACTTTTTATCCTAGTTAGGTGACTTGACACCTACCCTCATGAGGTGTCTTTTTAGTTATAGGTTTTTTCGTTGTTGTCAAATTATATTTGACACAACACCCTATTTCCTTGCATTTTTATTCTCCATCACTCTTGTTTGTGGAGTCCATCCCTTATTTTGTTGAAGCACTCACACCTATTTGTACTCCTCTTCTATGCATTATTCAATGTGAGATTTACATTGTTGGTGTACGTACATTCAAACTCTATTGATCTTGGCTTCTTTTACACTTCCCTTTCCATTGATATATGTATTTTTATAATAATTTGGGAAAATAAACACATGAGTGATCATTTCTTGTGCCCCGAGTACTAATGGAGAGGTGGGATATTTTCTCACCTTGGGGTCTAATTCGCATTTTTTTTAAAATGGCCATACTTTGGTGTTTGTCATCCATTTGTGGAAAACAAGGTATATTTAGACAAGTGATTACATGGTCTATCTATTGGTATTGGTAATTTAGATTTAATTTTATTTTGTCATTATGGGTAATTTGAGCATCTTTTGTAAGCACTTTCCTTGTAGATGCATTCAAATCTTGTGTTAGTTTTGAATGTATTTTAAGGGATTTCGCTCAAATGATTTATATTATTATACTCACACTATACTATAAAGTACCATAGGGGGTTGCGTAGAATCTTATTATTTTCTAGTCACATCTTTCTCTAGTGACCATCCATCTACGATAACAAAAGGATCTTTTGGATTCTACCTCATGCATGTGTGTATTTTTTTATGTCATTTTCTTCAATTGTGGGTACTCAATTAAGGTCACTGCATATATTGTATCTTCATCTTCCATCATTGCTTGGTGACAAATAGTTTTAGTAGATCTATCTTGATTCTTCCTAGTCAATATTTTTTTTTTTTTTGGGTGGGGGGGGTATCATACTATTTGTGTTAATTCTTCCTTGGGTTTTCTTAAAGTGAGTTGAAACACTATTGTATTCTTATTTCTGGAGGTAACCTTCTTTTCTCAATTCATTGTGGTTCTTAAAACTATTGCACCTAATATTTTTAAATTCATTGGTTGAGTAGTGATGATAAGCTCACGCATGAAAATTTATACGCCATTAGTATTTTTTATTGATATATGGTATTTTGCAATTGGTATCATATAATTATTGTTCAAGTAGTGTCATCTGGGGTAGTCATATAGATTACTTTCTTCTTGATCCCAATCATCATATTTTTAAGAGGATCTTTTTTAGTTGCAAAACTATATCAATCTTTGACAATTGTCTGTAACTTCTTCATATTTCAATAATGTTCTTCATGTTCATGTTTTGGGACACTATTTTGGAGACTTCTTAGTCCTTAATGTATTGACAAAATTTTAATCTCACAAGGTTTTTCTCCTTTTCTCTATTTGTGATTGATTGAATTTTAGTTGTACATGGGTACTTAACATGACTTTTGTTTCCAGGACCCATACTGCATCTCATATTATGCATTTCTACTCCATAAGTTGTATTTGAGGTGGGAGTTGGGTGTATCTTGTTTTTACTACTTCTATTTACTTAAGTTTAACTTAGGTAACTAGCATTTAATTAGATAATTGGGGGTGCTGGACTCTACCTACCCTCCTTTGAGATTGAGAAACTTGTCAACATCTTGTTCTCTCTTCTCCTTTACACTTTCCATTATAAGAAAGTCTTTTATACATTTGTACTCACCTCTAATCACACTACAATTGGTAAAGTATCATCTCCTCTAATGATTCTCTCTTTGTTGTGAAGGTGCCTACAAATTTACATACCCTAATAGTTTTAATAGTTTATTTCTATTTTGAAGAATTTAATATG
>MU223090.1:2609782-2640810 GCA_018584345.1 Thuja plicata
TATATATATATATATATATATATATGGGGGAAGACCCACAAAGGCCATAAATGTATCCTTATTGGAAACGGATTCGTCAATCAAAATATCTCGGTAATAACAGTGGCGTTGTTTATGTATGGCCCATCTAATAAATGGACGCTCTTACCTCACCGCTAGTTTCCCTTTGACTTGTTGATAGCAGCTCACGTTCCTCCAAGCTGCCTTAGAAAAAAGATAAAGGATCCGGAAACGCATTTTATATTACTCAAACTCTTTATATCCAGATCTCACTGTTGCATGGCACAGGAATTCGCGTTGAAAGCTTTCTGTATCGCCTTGAGGATTTCAGTAACCAGCGTTTATTTTGTGTGCGAAGAAAAAGGATTTACATGGCACGGACTCTTTCCTGTGGAAAAGTGGGACTTAAGAGAGGCCCATGGACACCAGAAGAAGATCTCTGTTTAACAAATTATGTCGAGGCTCATGGCGAAGGCCGCTGGGGATCTCTTTCCAAGAAAACAGGTTTTTGTTTTATTCTTTGAATAAAATGTTTAACAATCTTACATAATCCTCTAAGAATTAGGGTTAGGGTTATGGTTGCATTTCCATTTTAGGGTTAGGGGTTTGGCAGTTTGTTTATTTATCATATATTCATTCATTTCAGGTCTGCTTCGATCTGGGAAAAGCTGTAGAATGAGATGGTTAAACTATCTTCAACCTGACGTCAAACGAGGACATATCTTACCTGACGAAGAAGATTTAATTCTCAGGCTCCATCGCCTTCTGGGAAACAGGTCAACTTTATTTCTTTATTCTTTCTTTTCCAAACAAAATAAGTTACTACAAAAATCAGACTGCTAGCAAAAGAGTCTGAAATCATTTTGGGTGTGAAACGTTTTCAGATGGTCTCTGATCGCTGGACGTTTACCAGGAAGGACTGATAATGATGTAAAGAACTACTGGAACAGTCACCTGAGCAAAAAGCTTATTAACCAGGGCATAGATCCTCGTACACACAGACCCCTTTCTGAATCTGAGGACATATGGTGGAACCCTCTAGATAACAATACGCAGGAAAATATTCTCCATTCCTCTGCAACACCAGAAAGTGCCAGTCCAGAAAGAAATGTTGAAGATTCAGATTTCGTAGTAGCAGGTGATGAGGAGGACCAGATTTGCTCTTCAGTTGCTACACCAGCAATCTCTTGTTTACAGAAGACACCCAGCATTCTGTCTTCTGCCAGTGAGATTGTTGGCTATGGTGAAGTGAGTAATTCAAATTGTTGTGAGACCCCGAAACAAGAAACATACAGCAGCCGATTTCCTTATTCCCTTCCTGCAATTCCAACAGCCTATGGAAATACTTCGTACATACACCCTTCGTTTCTACAGTCATTTATCAATGAAGAATTTGAGCTGCCAGAAGACAATTCCGCTTCAAAGCTGTTTCCACATCAGTCTGACCTAGCAAACCCTAACTATGGACTCCAGTTTCCAAGTATGCATTACCATCCTTCTACTTGACCTATGCATATCACTGAACTGTATTTTATTTATTTTGCTATCATGTATTCTTCACTCAACTGTTTATATTTGTACAATTAGAACTAAAAATGTCCAAAAGGGTGTACGTTTAACCCTGGTTTGGACTCCCGTGGTGCTGTATTATGCCGTTCAAGATATGGGACGAAGTCCCCATTTGCTACATAGCAAATTAAACACTTATTTTCAGTGTGAACATACGTAAACCTGTTATTCTAGTTTAGGCACCTGTGGTGACGTGTTTGAACCTTTCTGTGTACAGAAAAAACAAATTCCTATATTCAATTATTTTTGAATGCTTTTATGCCTTATTCCTGCTTTGAGAGCAGGAAATACAAGTGCCAATCTTCAATTTTCGAAGGGTTTTATGCATTATTGCTGGTTGAAGATTTGTATCTTTACTAAGAGTACGTCATTTATACTTTCTTTTGGTGTAGATGTTGAGGTAAAACCCTTTCGAACTCTCAGCAGTCAATACTCTCATAATCTTTCAATCCTTTTTCAAGATCTATGTTTCGAATTATTTGTAGGTTCAAAAAAAAATCCTGTACTCATATCAAATGTAGTTTATGAAATGCATGCAAATAAATATGAGCTGCTATATCAAATAGAGAATTTGTAATAGCAAAAAAATATGGGCTGTTATGTCAGGTAAAGAAGTTGTAATAGTAAGTACACAAATAAACACCTTTTTATTTATTTAAAACAATTATATCATATTTCATATAGAGGTGTTATCTTCTGCTCAACACACAAATCAAAGTTTCTCACTTGACAACAACAATAGACTTACATTTTATTTAAAAGTTTTTAAAACAACTAAAACTTTTAAAAATAGAAAATTATAATCTTCAAAAATTTATCAATAATACTACAAAAATTAATTTAGGAATTCTTCCTAAAAACTCCGTTTATCTTTCATCTCTAATTTCTTGCTTGACATCATCCTTCGACAATAGATATACTTCATTCCATAGATTTACTTCATGGGCTTGAGTTACCGCTTAGATTTGAAATGCTACTTCCATAGTAACTGCAGATTACGTTTACAAATGTGGTACATGAATGTAAAATCACTGTCTGGTAAGGCTATTTCACAATTGCAATATAGATGTTCATGAGGTGGATCCCTGAAATTATTCAAATTGTTTGAGCTCAATGAATTCCGAAAAGCAAAAGATCTTTAATATATAATATTGCAACCAAGCTGCATATTAAATGGTACAAAAAGTTTATGAGAAAAATCTTCTTCATTTTAGCCATTTACTGAAGGAAAAAGTGTTTTAGCAAAAATCATCTTCAATGGGAAGAGCGTATATACATCCACATGGTGATTTCATCAAAATTGGAAATTTCTGTCTGTCATTTGCAAAAAGATAAAGTGTAGATAATTATATGAATGGCCAGTCACTTGAACATTTCAACATAGCTTACAGTTTTACTCAGCAATAAAGCTAAATTTTAATTTTATCATGATATTTCACTAGCAAATGGTAGGATGTTAAATTAGCATTAATTTGTTTTTATCTTTTTCTACCTTATTTATAATCTTTACTTGAAAAGATTAAAAATACATTTTTAAGTTATTTTACTCTGTATTTTTTTATATCTTTGTCTTATTTATTTCTTATTAAAACCTCTATCCTTTAGGTTCTCTAGGCTCTTGTTCGTCATTTTATCATCTAACATGTTTGGTTAGAGAGGAATGGAAGGGTTTTCCAGGATGGTAGGATGGATGCTCTTCACTTATGGTGGAAAATTACCCATTCTCTTCATGAGCTCCTATCTTGACTAAGTGTGATTTGACTGGAGGTGTGGATCCTAGCGATATTGTTATATGCACTCGTCTTAATTTTTATCTTCAAGAGGGTTCTTGTGTGTTGATCAGGTCAGAAGTAGTAGATGCAGTGTCTACCTTTGCGAAGGATCAATCGAGTAGGTCGTTAGACACCCCCTCCTCATGGAGTTTTTAAATTTAACACTGATGACTTGTCTCGAGGGAATCTTGGGAATGCTGGCATTGGTGGAGTTGGTCAGGATAATTTTGGAGATATTCAGTTAACTTTTTATGTATATAAGGGCTTTTATACGAATAACTGAATGGAGGCTCTTGCCATTTTGTATGCTATTGAGTGTAGTTGTGCTCTTGGCTAGAAATAGATTGTTTGTGATTTTGACTCTCAAGTGGTGATGACTATGTTAAATAGCCAACAACTAGTGGATGTTAGTTGGTATTTAGCTTTGGTTATCTAATAGATTCTTGTGCAGCTCTATCGGTTATGTTACTTTTACACACATTCCTAGAGAGTGGAATGGTGTTGCTGATTGTTTGGCCGAATGGGCTTTGGACCAAATGCAAGCTTGAAATGTAGTGGATAGGGGGTAATTACCTACTAATATGTCACATATGCTAGATCAATTATGGGATAGTGACAGGGTTTTGTAGTGTCGTCTTTGTCGGGCACCCTACTTGTTTTGTTTCTCTTATTTTGGATAAATTTTTACTTCTCTTTTAGTCCTATTTTTTATATTATAGATAAATCATAATCATTAAAGTAATGAAGTGAAATGAGGAGATTTAAAATACCACACCCTTATAGGAGGATCAAGAAAGAACTCAAAGATGTTAATGCATTAATATAAATTAACAACAAAGAACTAAAGAGGAAAACGTAAACCCATTCAAATTGTCCATCCTTCCATCCTTGCATATAATGAAAATGTCAATCTTATTATGCATCCTTCCAACACCTCCTCTTCATCAACTCTAGTGACATCCAATTTAAATTTAGAGACATTCATATCCTTGGTTTCCAACCACACTCATTTGGCTGAGAAAATTATGATGGACCTCCCAACTCAAATTCAAAACACAAGAAAGTTTGTTTCATAGACCCACTTGAGGAATCCTATGTCTTTGTCTCCAATATTGATTTTAACACCCTCATTTATGTTCAATTTTGATAGTCACTCTCCTAGTTGGACAACTTCCTCCAAATAGCCTTATCCTTTGAATCGATTGAACCTTAATCCTTTTTGGTAGAATTCCATTTTCTAATATTCAATTTTGAGTTTGTAAAGAGTAATAGACCATGTTCCTTGTTAAATTCCATCTTAGATGATGAATGTTATGACCCAAAAGTGGGTTGAGAGAAATACATCATAGAAAAAATGCTTTCCCTGAAAAATGCTTTCCCTTGGAAAACTCCTTTTATTGCCCCACAACAAAATGAGATGCACTTCCAATGTTAAGATTAGAAACATTCAAATTAATCTTGTCAAAAGGAGGTAATAGTTCCTCAACCTTACCTCCCAAGTGTGCTTCAAAAAAAGGTTGAGCTCAACAAGGTCCCCTCAAATAGTTATTCTTATGATTAGTTTACCTCCTAATAATTGTATACCTAGTAGAAGTATGCAAGGCTCAAGGTAGCTATGATACACTAGCATAGAATCCTTGTAAATAGTATATTACACCCAATTAACCAACATAAAGGATAAGTTGATGGATGATGGTTCAGAAACTTAGAAATATCTTTCAAAACACATAAACTTGTAAATAATAGGTAGTTTTTAGATTTGATCACCTTATAGAGTACAACGAGCTAGCCAAAGTATTTAGTAATTCCTAAGAAAAATACCTTCTAAAATTTTAATTGTAAAACATGCAGTGTTATATATATTGAAGGAATTTATTAAGATATTTCTTCTCTAGTTTAAAACCCAAATTCTACCTCATAAGAAGAGATTAAAATTATGAAGAAACCATGACTCACCTAAGGGGATCAAATCACAATCCCCAAAAAGAAAAAAGAAAATATAAAGAATTCCTTTAACAAAATTGAAAACTGCAACTTATGTTAGCTTTGCAACCTTTCTCCACTTTCCCACTCATTTATTTTTTGAATGTTAGCTTCGGCCTCTGCTCTGTCAGGGATCCTGGGGAGCACAGAGGTCCTCTACCCTGACCTATTCCTAGTGCTTTCTCGCAGGGATGGCAGTGATTATTGTGCGGTCCCCAGAGCTGTGGATTCCTCCTTTTCCTCCTTTGTGGGGTCTGCTCTTCCGCAGAGTTTGGAAGGTGGGGATACTTGCCCCAAACATGTGGTGGAAAACAAAGAGGGCCCTGTGGGGGGCTGGAAACTTGCGGTGTTGGGGAAAGAGTTTCCTGACACCTATGCTCCCCCTATTTTCTTGGTAGACAAATTTGGCCCAAAGATTATTATCCCAAATGGTGTGGTTGAAGGCATTTATGCCTCTCTATAGCTTTCTCTAGTGGGGAGGTTTGTTGCATTCAGGCCCACCATAGATATGGTTCGTAGGTGGTATACTGCCAGATGGAAGGTCAAGGGAGATTTTTTTGTATTGGCTATGCTGGGGGCGCTGTTCCTCTTTTGATTTAATGTTGCTGAGGACTACACTCTTGTTTCCACAAGAAATTGGTGCTATCAAAAACACGCACTGCTAATGGCCGAATGGAAGCCAGGCTTCAATCTAGAGGTTGAACTACAGAAAGAAGCGTTGGTGTGGGTCTTCCTACCTGGTCTTCCCCTTGAATTTTTGGATGAGAAAGTGCTATGATGGATTGGGAACTCATTTGGAAGCTATGTGGTAGCGAACACGGTCACCATTCAAAAAAATAGGCTAGTATTTGTAAGATTCTGTGTGAATGTGACAATGAATAATCCCCTCCCCAACTTTGCGATGCTTGAATCCAAATTGGGGAACTAGAATTAGGCCATTGTGTATGAGAATACCACTCTACACTGTCAAAAATGTGCTAAAAATGGGCATGTGGTAATAGACTGCAAGGTAATGACTAGGATTTATGAGCAAGACCTTGAGCGGCTAGCTTTAGTGTCCTTAAATGTGAAGGATATTGAACGAGACCAAGTTGTTGGGACTGTGATGACCACGGAGGCCCCTCCCCCACTTGATGGGGGTTCATTTCCTGCACCCAGGATGGGGGAGAAGGGGAATGGAAAGGATAAAGAGGTAGAAAAAGTGGTAGACCTAGAGGAAGGAGAGTTGGTTGAAGACCTAAGAGTGGCCCCCAACTCTCATAGAGGAAGCCCAAAAGGGGAAGAAAATAAAGAATACAACAATGGGGAGAAGGCGCAAGTGTCTAAAAGCATTATGATTGAAAGAGTTTCTGAAAAGAGTAGTTTAAAGGACGGGGGGAAATTTCCTCACCAATCCATATTGGCATGGGATTGGTAATGGAAATACCAATATTGACCCATTCGTCGCCATCGAATAGCTTCTTTGAATGGTCAGAAACTAAAAAGAAAACCAGAAGTAAGAAGATGGATGAAAGTGTGGAAACCTAAAAAGAAAGTAGATGTGGGGAATGAAACCAAACCGGGTCGACCAACGATGAAAGTGGTTAGAGAAAAAGAAGCAACAAGGGCTATTGCCAATGTGCGGTAGTTAACCCTAGAAGACTCCCAAAAAAATAAAATATGAAGTTCCTCTCATGGAACATATGGGGCATGAACAGCCCACCAAAATAGTTTTCTCTAAAGAAGTACATTCTTGAGTTCAATTTTGACGTGGTTCTTATTCAGGAGGTTAAAATGAAGTATCAAAACTTCACTCTGCTGGTGAACAATATTTGGCTGGGTGCGGCCTTTCTGTATAGTGAAGTTGATGGGGCCTTTGGAGGTGTGGCCACTCTTAAGAACCCTTGTAAGTTATCTAAAAATGTTGTGGCCTTTTCTCATAACTTCCTTGCTATTTTGTTTACTTGGAATAATATTTGTTGGTACTTGTATAATATCTATGCTCCTAACATTAGAAGTGAACATAGTAGAATCTGGGGGGAAATATTTAACCTCATAGAAGCTGATCATTGCTACCCTAGTATGTGTGTGGGATTTTAATACACCTTTATTCCCATCTGAGAGAAGTGGGGGCACACAAGACTACTCGGAAAGTATGTAGGAGCTGGCAGATTTTATAAGACACAATGATCTGGCTAATTTGGACCTACAGGGAATGGGATTTACTTGGTCCAACAACAGAAAAGGGAGACACCTTATACATGTTAGACCGGATAGATGGATGTTATCAGGAGGTTGGGATATTTCTCCCTTGCTTAGCCTCTCTCACCTTGCAAGAATGGTTTCTGACCACTCCTCTTTGATCCTTGACTGGAAGGAGAGAAAACAAAATGGACCCCAACCCTTTCGTTATGAAATCATGTGGAATTCTCACAATGAATTTGAATAATGTATTAAGAGATGGTGGAATACCCTGGTGAGGGGAACAACTATGTACAAAATTGCTGAAAATTTGAAAATTATCAAACGGGAGGCCCAAAGGTGGAGTAAATCCAAGTTTGGTGACATCTTCCAATACAAAAAAGAAATTGAGGAGAAACTCACTCACCTCCAGAAGGATATGACTTTGGGGGATGCTACCTGAGTGGATCATTGGGAGGAGGAAGAATGGAGAAGCAAATGGAAAGAGAACCTCAAGAGGGAGGAAATATTCTGGAAGCAAAGATCCCAAGTTCAATGGCTGAAGGAAGGTGACCGGAACTCTGCCTTTTTCCATAGGTCGGCCTCCATTCATAAAAGAAGGAACACTATTAAATCTCTGGAAGCTAACGGGAACCTACTTTTGGAGGTTGAAGATATCTGTAATCATGCTACAGATTTCTTCCAAGGTATTTTTTGAAGATTGGCTCATATTAGGATGGATGCTGATTTTGACTCCCTTATGGAAGTTATCCCTAAGGTTGTTACTGAGGGTGACAATGAGGCCCTATTGTCTCAAGTTACTAAGGAGGAAGTTAAAACTATGGTTTTCTCTATGGGAGCCTTTAAATCCCCTGGTCCAGATGGGTTTCCCCTGACCTTCTTCCAGCACTTTTGGTGAGTTGTTAAATATGACCTCCTCCATGTTGCCCGTGACTTTGTCAGAATTGGTAGCATCCTGAAAAGAATCAACAAAACATACATTGTTCTGGTGCCTAAAGTGTCAGACCCTAAATGCATGAGTGACTTTCGCCCCATAAGTCTATGAAAAACTGCCTATAAATTTTTTTCCAAAATTATTATCAATATGATTAAACCCCTTCTTGGGAAAATAATTAATCCCAACCAGAAGGGGTTTGTCCTAGGAAGACAGATTCTTGATGCTGTTATCACCACTCATGAAATCATACATTCTATGGAGAAAGGGAATAATATTGGTATGGATCTAAAATTGGACATCTCCAAGGCATATGATAAGGTTCTTTGGAAATTTCTGTATGGGGTGCTCAGGAAATTTGGCTTCCATGATAATTTCATCAAAATTATAAAGGTGGCAGTGGAAATGGTTGACTTTGCTATGCTGGTCAATGGCACATCCTAGGGATCCTTTACATCAGAAAGGGGATTACGTCAGGAGGACCTGCTATCCCCATACCTCTTCCTTATGGTGGTAGAGGTTTTAGCTTGGAACCTACTAAGGCTAGAAGGAGTTGGATCTATCGCTGGTTTTAAATTGGCCTCCACTCTTTCCCCAAAAGTTTTACAACAATTTGTAGATGATACATTTCTCTTTGGAAAATATTTCATTGGAGAAGCTAGAGAATGGAAAGACCTCTGGAAAAAGTATGCTTTGGCATCTGGCCAAGTGATCAATTACAACAAAATAAAAGTTTACTTCTTCAATAGTGAACAGAGAACGCAGATGAAAATTATGGAATGTCTGGGCTATAAGGGAGCTTCACTCCCAGATACCTATCTTGGTCTGCCACTCACGGTGAAGGAATTCTCTAATGAATTTTGGAACTCCATTCTGGAAAAAATGCAGAAAAAACTGGCAGGATGGAAAGGTAAGGTCCTTAGTAATGCTGGAAAACTCCAATTTTTCTCAGTTTCCCTTCAAGGTATTCATGTTTATTTCCTATCCCTTTTCAAAATAAATGATAGAACAATGGAGAAGCTAGAAAAAATCCAAAGAAACTTTCTATGGTCAGGGATGGAGGAAAAGGCTAGAATGAACCTGGTCAACTGGGATACTGTTTGTCAACCAAAGCTGGTGGGAGGGATGGGCATGAGAAAAATCAAGGACCTGAATAAGGCTCTAATTTCTAAAATGGGTTGGTAGCTCTTTAGAGGAACTTCTGGGTGTAGTATAATTATGAAGGCCAAATATTTCTACAATGAACAATTCCCTTATGGGAAAAATTTACACTCCGGCTCAAAAATCTGTAATTTCATTTATAAAAGCAAAGGAAGTCTTTTCAAAGGTTTAAAATGGGTGGCTAGTAATGGCACCCAGATCTATTTTTGGGAAGATTGGTGGGTGGGGGAAAAATCCCTTAGACAAGAAAAGTTTGGACTCATCAAGGATAGATTGATTTCTCACTTTGGAGGTAAAGTCAGTGACTACATCTCTCAAGGTAAGAAATGGAAAGTGCTCGCTGATGCTTTTCAAGATCAGACTCAAGTGTTGCTTTATATATAATAAATTTAGAAGCTTATTGATGGTATTAGGATTCCTATAGCTTGGGTTGAGGACAAAGCCATTTGGTGTCATAACAAATCGGGGGAAATAACTGTGAAATTTGTTTATCTAACCAACTTAAACACTCTGGCAAATGAAAAGAGCTCGGGGAAAGTATGGATTCCCCAATTAATCCCCAAGATCAATTTCTTATGGTGGACAACCCTCCATGGTATAATTCTTATGCAGGATAACCTCTAGAAAAGAGGGGTTCATTTAGTCAATATATGTTCTCTATGTAAAATACATGTTGAGTCTATTAATCACATTTTCATTCACTGTCCTTATGAGACTATGGTTTGGAAAATAATTATGAGTATTATGAGATTGAATGGGTCTTCATGGAGGACTTGGACCAATTCATTTGCAAGTGGGAGAACCTTGTGGAGAACCCTCTTATCAACACCCTTTGGAGGTTGTTACCCCCACATGTTTGTTGGAGCCTATGGAAGGAAAGGAATAACTGGGTGTTCAGAGGTGAGGAAAAAGATGCTGATGGGATGGCAAGACTGGCTATGAATCTGCTGAAGGACAACCTTAGTACTTGCCACCAGAAAACCCCCCCTTCCCCCATGGTTTTTGATTGTTTGGTAGTTGAGGACTGGAAACTACCTCCCTCCATCTATGAGTTTGACTACTCTAAGATTATGGCGAGATGGAATACCAAGTGGTCCCCCCTGGAGGAAAATTTCACCAAATTGAATTTTCATAGAGCTACCTCCAAAGGATCTATTGTGGGTGGAGGTATCTTCCCAGACAAAAATGGAAAAATGATCATTACTTGTGCAATAAATCTTGGATCTGGGTCAAATAACATGGCAGAAATCTCTGCCCTCTTTTGGGGCCTAAAGGTGGTGATTACATCGGGAGTTAAAAGGTTGGTCATAGAGGGGGACTCCAAAATCATTATTGAAATGGTTAAGGGAAACTTTAAAGCTGGTTGGAGGCTGTCTAATTAGCTACAGGACATTTGGTCACTGCTCCCTAGATTTGACGATTTCAAATTACAACACATTTTCTGAGAGGGTAATACGGTGGTTGACAAGCTAGCAGCCACAAGGCTTAATCAACAAGGTCTAAGGTACTGGAGAAACTTGGGCTCCCTTTCCAAGCAAAATGCCTTGCTTGTTGAAAAAGAAAGCATTTAACCTATGGAGTACAAGGATGTTTGTGATTGGATGGGAGAGGCACCGGACAGGATCATGAGGATTGGGCGGAATTCAAAATTTTAATTTAAGTTATAAGAAAGGATTTTAATATTATTAGAATTCTAAAAAGATGGGCTCTTAATTCCAATTTAGGAAAAGAATGGGATTTTTCAAATTTGGAGCTAACGTGGGGAAAAACATGAGGCCGAGAGCACTTGACAAGATGGATGTGGTTAAGTGGTGCATTAATCATGGGAAATACAATCATATCATGATACATGAAGGCTCTGCAATTACTCTGGCTAACCATGTGACCGGTACTCGCCAATTCATTAAAACATTGGATATTATTCCCAACTTGTTTTTTTCCTTGTGTATTTCTGCCCACTGGTGCTATGTTGGTATCTTCTGCAAGACTCTGGTTAAGTGGGTGTTGGGCAAAGGTGTGAAGGGTGGAATGTTGGTAGAGATACAGATAGAGATGAATCCTAAGTATAGCTCTAATATGGGTGGCGATATGGTGAGGGTGGAACCCTAGGATTGATGCAAGTTTCCTCAAAAACCAGTGTGCGGTAACCTATCAGAAGGAGGGTGGGTTTTATCCCTTCATGGAAGCTATGGGAGGATGTGATGAAATTATCTCCATGCAGCTGGTAAAAACTTGGACAGAGCGCAAAGTTACAATAAATGGTATTACCTTTGAGGTAAATGAAGAAGTTATAGCCTAGTCTACGGGGCTTTCCATAGATGGGAAGAAGTGGAAAAAGATTACGAAGAGCTGTGATGATTCTGGTAAAGCGAGATTCTTCAAGAAACCAGAGGTCCCAGTTCCAATCCATGGAGGATTTAAAAGGGAGGAGCTACCAAGCCCATGGAATGATGTCTGCCTCATCCTCATGAATTATATTACGTTGGAAGGCTGCTTCGGCACCTGCTACAACTACCACTTTCCCCTGTTAAACCATTTTAGGTACAATAATACTATCTCTTTACCCTTTTACCTGCTTCACTCCCTTGAAGCTACGGTTTTGTATGTGAGGGAAAAATTAAAATCTAGGCAGAACTATTGCATTCTCCATCAAGGGCTTATTCTCCACCTTTACAATTTCCACCTTACATTGTGTCCACCTAGAATTGTTTCTTTACAGAGTATTACCACGCTGGCTGTGAAGGGCCCTAAGGAGGTGATGGGCGCCCATTCTAACCCCTCGTCTTCCTCAAAAACCCCAGAAAAATATAAGAAGACAAATGCGGGGTCCATGGGTGGTACCCAAATCATAATCGAGTCTAAGGAGGAGGAGGAAGATAATGATAGTAGAAGGAGGTCCCATAGAATTGCTAACACTCGCTTCAAACAAAAAGTGGTTAGGAAGTATTACATTGAAGATGAGGAGGAAGAGGAAGAGTTGGAGAAGGAGGAGGTAAAAAAGATTAACACCAGTGGGAACACTAAAAAGGGGAAGAAACACAAGATCAAGGAGAGAGAAAAAGGAAAGGACCCTCAAGATCTAGATGGGGATGAGAAGAGCCATGACTCTCCCCAAATTTCAGCAAGCTTCACTTTGCCTACCATGGACCTCTCCAAGAAGAATTTGTTTGAAGATAAGACTTAGGACTCGCAGCCCACATCCCCGTTGTCAATGGACCCCTAGGTGATGGCTGAGGAACCCAAGGTGGATGGGAAAATAAAAAATGAAACCCTAGAGGTTAAGGAAGCGGCGACCGAGAGCATGCGAAACATGACAAATAAAATATCCCAACTCCAGAAGGATATTAAATATCTTCATAATTCCTCCCTAGATTCGGTCTCAAAGATGGATTTGCAGGAGGTCGAGGAGGAAATCAAAAATCTGGGTGAAAGTTTCAACAAGGTGGCTGGGTTCACAGTCAAAGTTATGCATTCGGTGGCTACCACATTCTAGCTTTTGCAAATGATGAAGGCGTCTACCTAGGGGGAAGAACACAAGGACAAGAAGTTGTTTAAATTCCTTATGGAGGATTGGCTCAAGCTGTTGCTGGACAGTGGGGGTAAAAACCCCAATTAACCTGCTCTTTTTTCCATGCTTTTCTTTTTTGATGGTTTCCGTTGGCTGGCCAATGAGGGCCTATTTGTGGTTCTGTTGAACTTTTTCTACTGGTTTAGATTTAATTATTTCTTTACTGTTAATCATATCTACTTTGATACTTACTTTCACAGACTGGTTTCCAGCTTCAAGGTGAAGCTGGGGTCTATTACGGATTGCAGGCTGGTTACTAGCTCCATGTTGGAGTTGGGGCCTATTAGTTTTAATTTTTGGTTTCTAATTTTAAAAAAGGGTATCAGCTGAGGGTGTGTTGACCTCTGTGATGTGCTGGTAATCTGCTAGTATTTTGCACTTCTTGTCCTGGCTGTGTCTGTTCAGGTCAGCCCCCTTGTCTTGGTTGCTTTTTTAATCAAAAACAAAATTGAAATCTCCAAAATACAACAAATTTAGAATTTTCTATTTTTCAATTTACAAAAAATCTACACAGAGCATAGTGACTACAAATGTTTAAATAAGGGAAATCCTTATATTGTAATTTCATATTTGAAGAAAAGGATAACTAAATTTTCTTTATATCTAATCCCTTAGTCATCAACACTCCTGATATTGACTACACACAAAAGGACAATTGAATTGAAAAATCAAAGCCATTATCAAAATACTTCCAAGTGACGAAGGAGATTTAGTAATCCAAGTAAAAAATTGTGTGCACCTTTTCCCTTTCTGATATTTGAATCTCTTCTATAATATTGTGAGACTGTTGTTGAAAAAGAAGATGAGAGTTACAATATTGTAGCATTTCCTCTTCTGAAAATTTGATCACCCCCGTATATCTCGATTGCTAAATTGGCTAAAAAGTCTACAACTTGATTACCTTCTCTATAGAAATAGTGTAAAGTGTATGAGTTAAATTTTGATAATAAGCTCTAAATTGAAAAGATGTATTTCAATTTCTAGTTATTAATCCATTTTTATATAAGGATATTGATGATGACTTGAGAATCCCTCTCAATTTCAATATCATAAATCTTTTGAGAGATTGTCAAATGAAACCTTTTGATTAATGTTGAAGCCTCTGCAATTATATTTGAGCTAGGGGATAATTTGAAAGCCTTTTCTAAGTTATAAAATTTCAATTTTGACCTTGGAGAATACAACCCACTCGTGAGACTCCTAGGTTTCATTTTGATGAGCCATCAAAATTTAGCTTAATGCTACCTTCTAGAGGAGGTCTCCATTTGACATATTATATACTAACCTTGTCAGGTATATTGTAAATTAGGAAAACTTTAAAGGGAATACAAATGAGAGGCCAATTTTTAAGAACATGTGAATCTTCGGAAGTGAATTTTGAAGATAAATTTTTAGATCTCTCTATGTGATAATTTTCACACTTTGAGATTGATAATTCAATTTTATCCAAGACTTGGTCTATATATTGGCTTCACTTTCTAAAGATCCTCTTGTTTCTTTCCCACCAAAGAGACCAAATAAGAATCAGAGGAGAAAATCTACAAATGACTGCAAAGAAGGAATCTTTATGGAGGATAAGTGAACTATTGAGTACCTAAATTAATTAATTGTGAAAAGAGGAAGACCAATTTAATTTATTTTGAAGTGAGGACCAACATGCCTAAGAAAAAGGATGCTGGAGAAGGAGGTGATCCTTAGTTTCAACTAAATAATTGTACATAAGAAAATTGAAATGGGGATAGATTCTTGGCATGAACAACCTAGAACTAGGTTAAATTTTATTCTGAAAGGAAAACCATAAAAAACCCCTACCTTTGGTAAAACAATATCATTCTAGAACAATGAATAAGCCATAGAATTACCCTTCAGACATGCATCACTTAAAGATAAATAGCCCTATTTAACTGATTATTGTCATGATTTTGAAGGGGCCCAAAAGTGTTTGTCTGATTTATTTGATATATGAAGGGGTCTATCATTTAGGATTGAATGCATCAACTACTTTTGTTCTGAACAAAATCGATGTTGGAAAAAAAATTCCATTGACATGAATATGAATTCTATTAATGAGAAATGATGATGTATCTTTTTAATGAAAATACCCCACGAACTCTAATGAACCTATTTAGCTTCTATCAAATATGCATTACCTACTAATGGTGGGAATCCATTCTATATGAATCTTCAAAAAATATTGCCTTATCAATATAATTGACCATCCAAGACAAAAATGGAAAAATTACCTCTTTGCATCTAAGAATGGAATTCTACATGACAAACCCATTTGGAGGGTTTGATATAGTGAAAATTCCTTCAGGTTGATCAGATTCCATGTATTTAAATTTTATGAAATGTTCCCACTTAGATGTTGGTTTGGAGAAAGGATTTCATGTTATCTTTTCTCCAAGTCTAAGATTTCTATCATATAAACAATGAATACATGACCCTCTTCCCAATTAATATTTACAAATGTTCTTCCAGAATAAGAGGAATTGTTTTTGTTTTGTCCAAATTTGCTCTCCGCCAAATTTCCTTAACTTCTTCTTAAATTGATGAATAATACCTTTTGAATATTGCAACACTATCATCATGTAATTTGGAATAGTGCTAAGGGATGACTTAATCATGATAATTTTCCATGCTCAAGACAACAAATTTTCTTTCCAAGATGATATTATATTTGGTATAGTAGATACAATTTTATTCCAATAAGACAACCTATTAGTTCCCTAGAAAAAAGGTATTCCTAGATATTTGCATGGTACATGATCCTGCTTATATCCCATAAATTATTGTAAAGGTACTGATACTATGGAGGAAGTGTTAAGGTAAATAATCATGGATTTGGAAGCATTAACTTTCTAACCTGAATGTTCACAATATCTTTCCATTGCCATCTTGATGATTTTAGTCTCTCTCTTTGATAATCTCCCAAATAACAAAGTATCATCAGCGAATAAAATGTGAACGGTGTCCATAGAGTAGATTTTGGAATAATTATACCACTCAAAAGTCCTTCATTATATTTTTGATGAATTGTTCTACATAGGCCTTCTGATAAAATTATGAACAAAAATGGAGATAGAGGATATCCTTTCTGCACTCCCTAAGATGAGGAAAAAAATGCACAAGGGCTACCATTTACTAGAAATGAGAATTTATCTCCTAATATTCATGAGAGAATCTACTTGTATCACTTGTGGGGAATACACATTTTGGAAAGGATTTGAAGTAGAAAGCACCAATTCACTATGTTGTATACCTTCATCATGTCTAATTTAATAATCATATAATATGTTTTGTGAGTTTAAATTATATGGAGAATTTGACCAATGAGTTCTCCTTCTACTATCTCTCCACTAGACATAAAACCTCCTTATTCAAAAGATATGATTTTGGGGATAAGAGGAGCCAATCTCAAAGATATTGCATTTGTAAAAAAATTGCAAATCATATTACACAAAGAAATTATTCTATGATTTGCAAAAGTATTAGGAGTAGGAACTTTTGGAATCACAACAATGAAATTTGTGCTAAATATTTCAGCATGACTGTATTCCTACATGACTCTTCTAAAGAATTGAGTAAATCTAAACAAACAAATCCCATCCTTTATGAAAGAAGGAAGTTGTAAAACTATCAGGTCCTAGTGATTTAAATGAAGAAATATAAAATACCACATTCTTGACTTACTATAAAGAAAAAGGCTTAGTGGGGGCAGCATTATCTTGTGGAGATTTTAAAGAAGGAATACAATTTATAACATCTTAATTATCGAAAGAAGAGTCTATATATTTCTCGTTAGGTAAAAGTTTTGAGAAAAAAGAGACTACCTCATTGTAGATGTTGGCTAGATCAATATGAACACTTCCTTGAGCATACTTGATCTGGAAAATAGTGTAACTATGTCTCTTGATTTGGTAGAAGCAAGAAATAAATTGGTATTAGAATATCCTTCTTTAAGCCATAACTCTCTTGATTTTTGTCTCCAATAAATTTCCTCAAGGTTCTATTGTGATTTATTTTGCATTTCATAAGTATTTGCATTGAATCCATTTTAAATAATGTCTTCATGAATATCAACAAGCTAAGACATCAAGATATTTTTCTCTTGAAATACATTTTTGAAATACAATTTGTTTGAAGTTGTAATCTGCATTTTGACAAACTTAAGTTTCTTAGCTAATTGGAACATTCAATATCCATGAACAAAAGGTTTGTGTAACCACCATTATTTCAAAAAGGGTAGAAAGAATGATCATGTAACCGCATTTGTTCAAATTTAAAGTAGGACCTTTTATTTTCGGTGGGAATATTGGTTGGAATGTCTATCTATAGTAGATAATGATATGGTCCTAAGAAATGATCTATCTAATAAATACTAAATAATTTATATAATACATAGGTTCTGGGGGTTGATAAATAATCTATCTGATCTTTCAGCTATGTTTAGGAAACCTTTGCTTATATTTTTCCAAGTTGAAGAACCATTGGAAGGTGCATAATCAAAAAGACCATGAAGAGACACAAAACCACTGAAATATTCAATAGTTTTTAAAGGACTGGTAGGGGGAAGGGTGGGAAATTCTACCTCATTTCTCTTCCCATGAGAAAATAGAATTAAAATTCCCCACAAGTATAACCTTTTCATCACCCATTGATTCAAGGATTTGAGAAATAGAATTCCATACCAATTTCTTGTTGATTATAGAACTTGGCAAATAAACATTTAGGAATTTGAAAGAAAGATGGAAGGCAGTAATGTGAAAGCAATAATCAGTTAGAATTAGACATTATATGATTCACTTGAACTTAAAAATTTATCTATAGAAATTCTAAACCCCCCAGGATCCAATTGAGGGAGATTGGATAACTGACCACAACTTCCAATTTTTTTAAAACTCCTACAAATTTTTATGAATAATTTGTTATTCAAATATTAATAGAAAAAATATATAAAAATTTATGAAACACATTTTTAATTTGATGTAAAGATATATAGAAATTCAAATATGCTTAGTTATATTTATGCATCCAACCAATGTGAAAATTAAAGATCATATCATGTTTTTAAATTTAGTATTATGTTATCTTATTTTAATAAATAAAAAAACTAATTTTCATGATCATGTTAAAATTTGATAGTAATATGACTTATTAATCCTTGTTCAATATATATGTCTAATGATAAAAATATGTATGCATTTTGTTTTTTGCATTTATATATAGTTATCTTGACCATTTATCTTAATGCAAAAGTATATGTCATTTTCAAATTCAAACTTAACTATAGAGAACAAATGAATGGTTTCCCAGTCAAATGAGATAAATACTTATGTATTAAGATAAATAATTATGATATAATTTGTAATATAAATGATATTAGTCTTTCATATTGCTATCATTTAAATTACTTTATGTTTTTAATTAAGGGAAAACTAGTTTTAGAGGGACTAGAAACCCAAATTCAGTACATCAAAAAATAAATAGGATAACCAACAAAAAACCAAAAACAAGTCCTATGTCAAGAAAAGGGACCAAAAATTAGGGAACACCATTCCAAACCAACTACAAACTATCGACTAGATCCACATTCTTTTGAATACAATGTGCATTAATTCTCCTAATCCTACTGACTAAATCATCAATTGGGGTAGCCCACTTATTGTTACTATGTAACCTGGTAGCAAGGCTGGGTAGAATGTCCATATTTTCTTTGTCAAAAAAATCATTTGATCCTCTTGTCAAACATTTGTCCTTGAAATTTATTTGACTTGATGCTCACAGAAGGGGAAGCATTGATATCTTTGGATAATCCTTCAAAAGAAATCACTTGATAATTTAGCTTCCTCAGGCCCTTAATGAAATTTTCCATTGCAGTCTTACTAATCGCCACTACTACTTTAACATTATCCTATATGTTTTTAAGGGTATCCTCAAAGGTTTAAATCCATGGGAATATCCACGTGTATGGATGGATTGTCTTTCAGATCACTTTGCTTAGGAAAAACATGGGATTTAGGGAGCGTGATCACCATGGGATCAGAATATTTCCTTCAAGAAGGCTTTTTGGTTCTCAATGAAAGGGAGCTAGATCATTTTGAAGAGTCAACAATGATTTGCTTTTTTCCTTTTTTGTCCCTACTAGGGTCTAGAGAATCTCGAATGTAATCACCAAGGGGGACATAATTTGAGTCGTCGTCATCAGAGACAACAACCCTTTTGTGGGATGATGATGTTGAGGGCTTGTTTCTAACACCCACATGAAACACCTCATCCCACTCCAAATCTACAAAATCTCATCCTGAAGAAGTGTGGTCATAATGTACTGTGACGTTCTTCTTGAACTCAATCTCCTTTTTGAGAGGAGGGTTTCTCTCCACATGAAGATATTTTACATGTTCCACTAACAATAAAATTAACCCCTCATGAAGAACATGGAAAATGGGGTTTTTTGCATGGGCTTTCAAACTATGAAGCAAATATGATAACATATAGAAACACAAGGAGATACATTTATTATGCCTAAACTAATTGAAAATCACAAAATGATAACCTGCAAAGATTGGTAAATTTATCATTTAAGGTGAGGTACCTCATAATAACCTCTACCACATCTAGCCACAAATCCTTAAGGGAAGCTCTATTATAACAACCATTTGTGACCTTTTTAACCTTATCCCTCTCGTCTGGTAGGAAAAACATATCCATCACCTCATTAGCACTCTTTTTATTCCTGTAAAAATTTCTTCCTTCAATGATGGTGTTTGAGACTTTAGCCACAAGCACTTTGGAAATCTCTAACTCCAGGTCATAAACACACTCAATTCTATCATTCTAACCAGATATGAATTCTTTTGTGACTTGGCCATTAGCCCCATTGAGATTCTACATATATTATGTTAGACGCTCCACCAAAATTTTAGACCAAACCTCCTCTTTTCTCCGCCACTTGATTTCCATCACGATAGACATAGGAAATAATATAGGAATAAAAACAATTTAACATTTATTTATAACCCTCAATAATACTTTTGATTGTTTAGCTTGGGGGTGATAAACCTTTGAGACAATTAACAATATTTAACGAATCACTTTCAAGCCATATTTTCTCCATACCTTTATCCTTATCAATTTTTATTCTAATATAGGCGGAAAAAGCCTTAGTATAGTGGTTTTTCTAGGTACCCAAAGGGAAATCCACTGCCAAGAAAAATCTACCAATGTGTTCAGGAACCACTCCCTAACATCCAATACATCCAGGATTACCTTTAGTTACCCCATCAATATTAATCATGTATTATACCTAGGGTAGGATTGACCAAGCAACACTAGGCCTAGGAAATTTTTGTTTAAAGAGTGGAATGGATATATCCCTTTGAATTCTCCACCTTTCAAAAATTTCCTTTTTAGCATTGGAAATTTCAAAAGGAACACCCTTGGTCTTATTAATTAGAATATGCCACTTCAAAGTTTTCCTTAATTGCCACTTCAAAGTTTCCCTTAATGGCGACTTGAATCTGGCAAGCCACAATATCAGCATGGAAAGACATATCCTTGAAGACATGATTATTCCTTTCTTTCCAGATGCTCCACACAATATATGGCATCATCATAGATTGGAGAAAAGATAAAACATGATTCAAAGTGGGAGGTTTCCACTGAATCCACCAATCAGAAAAAGTGTTAGGGAAAACCCAGTCCACTAACCACAAATTAAGATAGAAGGACCAAATATCTCTAGAAAAGAAAATTATAAAAAAAATATGAAAATCATCCTCGGCATCATTCATGTAGAGGAAACAACCATGGAATAGAAATACACCTTTTGCACAGATTGTCAATTGTAAAAATGTTATTCTACACTTGGATCCAGAAGATGTTAACTTTTGGAATGATCATGGAATTCCAACTGAAATCCTAAAATGATTGAGGGAAAAGCTCTCTGATTTCCATCTAGAAATCCCCATAAATGTAGAAGCTAACAAATGAGGTCGAAGTCCAAATTAAAGAATCCGCAAATCAGGCTCTAGCAATATGAATCCTAGAAATCTAGGCATTAAGGGGGCGAAGAGTAGGATCCACAACACCTAAATCAACCTAATTAAAATCATTAATATAGTTAGCCACCTAGAATCCAAACCTCATTATACAAGCCTCCTTGTACTGGAAAAACCTTGGAAACATAGTTAGTAGAGCATATCCCATCCACCAATCATCCCAAAAAAGAATTCTAATCCCATTACCAAGTGATCATCTAATACCCTTAGAAATGATATCTAAGTTGGTACCCAATATCTATTTCAAAAGGAGAGAACATGACTTCATGTGCCTACCATCCTGCAACCGATCCTTGACATTAGTGTAACCACTTTGGTATTTAATTTTAACTATGTTAGTCCATTCATTATAATTTTTAAAACTTCTCCATAATTGTTTGGCTAAAAGAGCCTTATTGGATTTCTTAATTTTCCTAATGACTAATCCTCCAAGATTCATATGCTTGATCCCAACCCACAATGTGCATTCTATTTCTATTCTCAGTTTTGGTCCATAAAAAAATTCCTTTGAATCTTCTCCATTTCCATCAAAACAATTTAGGAACCAGAATCAAATTCATAGCATAGACTGGGAGGTTCTGCAAAGACACTTTAATAAATTGGAGCTTTCCAGTTTGGCTAAGAAGATTACCTTTCCAACCAGGCACATTATCTTGAAATTTCTCAATTAGATTAGACCTAAAATAATTTGGAACTTCATTAGAACACAAAGGAAGACCTAGATAGGTAGAAGGAAAACTTTCACTTTTAAATCCAAAAACCTAAGCATTCCTCAGTTGCCTTCTCCCCGGAGTGTTAAGAAAGAAGATGGAACTTTTGGGTAAGCTAATATCTTGACAAGAAGCATTTTCAAATATTTGAATGACACTTTTTAACATCTTTGCCTCCACAATTGAGCTCTCTCCCATGAGGAAAGTATCTCAAAAAATTAGTAATGAGGACAAACCATATCTATAGAGAACGGGGATAGACCTTTTAATTTACCAATAGAAACCTATTTGTTTATGAACCTCCTTAACTATGTTGCTAATAAAATAAAAAGAAAAGGGGAGATAGGATCTCGTTTCCTCAAACCTTTGGAAGAAGAAAGAAAACCAGAAGTAGAACCATTAATTATGACAATATTTTTTTTATAGAAATGAACTAGTCAATAATCTTCACAAAAGTCCCATCAAAATCAAAATCCATCGAAACTATGAGAAGGAATCTCCAATCAACCCTATCATAGGCTTTAAGGAGATTTAAATTTAGAAGAAACCAAGTTTTTTATTGATTGAAAGAGGATGAATATTTTCATGCACCGTCATAAAGGAATCAAGGATTTGTCTCTTAGGCACAAATCCTTTTTTTTGACTAGAGACCAACAAAGGAAGAACCTCCTTCAATCTGATAAAAAAGATTTTAGACATAATTTTATAAACTATATTGCAGAGACTGATAGGTCTAAAATCTTGAAAGGTATCAATAGTGGTATTTCTGGTAATAAACACTATGAAAGTAGCAAATTAAGCTCCCTTAAGAGACTTTTAGATCCAAAGAATCATTTAGTAGCTACAATTATATCTTTAGCTACCACTTCCCAATACAATTGAAAGAAGAACCTGGGAAAACCGTTCAGGCTAGGGAATTTATTGCCTTGAGAGGAGAAGATAGGATCATGGACTTCCTACTCTGAAGGAATCCTAGTAATAGCACGGTTCATCTCAAGGGAAATTATGGGGGGAATTTCCCGTAGAAGATCCATCTAACCCTTGGGATCCAAAACTCTATCATTGGATAAAAGAGATGAATAAAAATATAGGCCATTCTACATAATATCTTTATCTTTCTTACAGTTCCTTCAATTCCACTTAATAGAGTGAATTCTATATGTAGCTCTGTGTTTTAAGGTAGACATATGGAAGTATTTGGTATTATGGTCTCCACTTCTCAACCAGATAGATCTCAACCTTTATTTATAGAATTCATTGTATTTGGCTATAATATCATGAAGTTTACATGAAATATTCATTTCTTGGTTAATTAAATCTCCATGCTCCCCCTGATTATATTTGAGCCTAAACTTTGTTAAGATCCCTCTTCCATTTTTCCTTATCAACAAAAATATGACCGAAAGATGATTTATTCTATTTCTAAATATTAAGTTAATCGAAGCCAACTTCTTTGGAACCTTATACATCGTTGTTCCCTGAACATCAACTCCTCACCACTCTTTAATCCTCTTTATTAGGTCCATATTAAGGGTCCACATTTTCTCAAACCTAAAAGGAAAATTATTTTTTCTGCAAGCTTTCTCAGCCAAAAAAGAAATAGGGAAATGGTCTAGTCCAATACGAGACAAAGAGGATAGTCAACAATCAAACTAATTGATCTAGTCAGGGGAGAAT
Source organism: Thuja plicata (assembly GCA_018584345.1). Classification (NCBI taxonomy): domain Eukaryota; kingdom Viridiplantae; phylum Streptophyta; class Pinopsida; order Cupressales; family Cupressaceae; genus Thuja; species Thuja plicata. Next base: position 2,633,398 of record MU223090.1, read on the forward strand.
AAATCTCTATCCAATCTAACTTTATCTTTTATATTACTATCATTTAAAATATTATGCAATTGCTATATATTGTCTTTCATATTTTATTGAAAAAACTATTGATTTGAATTAAGGATTTTTCATAAGGATAATATCCTCACTTAATAATCTTGTAAAGATTCTTTTCAACACCAAAAATATTTATCATTGGTTTATGAGTCAAGGTAAATATTTATTTATAGGTCATAGGTTTCATTTTATGGGTCAAAGTTTTTTATTATTAGAAAATAGGTTTGAATGGGACTTAAAACCCAGTACAATTAGATTTTAGCTAGGATTTTAAACCCTCATACAAAAATCTTCTTAAAGATAGAACACAGACAAACTACATCCAACCAAGAACAAGACACAATCAAGTTTTGAATGGCACTTGAAACCCTTTACAACAAAAGAAGTCCAAACTAAAGATAAGGAAACTATACCATAATTGTTTTCTTCTAGTCAACCACCACAAATACCCTTGACTAAGAAAACCTCTCTTCCTTATGTGCAAAACTATCCTTGATATATCTTAACAAGAAGATAAAGGGGATGCAGGAGGAAAAACTGGAAAGGGGTGAGAAGGAGAAGCCACAACCACATTCTCATTCTTGTTGGGAATAATATGCTCAATGTAAACAAACCATCAGTAGATGATTGACCGACAGAAGCTGCTAACGACGAACCAAAAAAATTTGTTAATGAAAGTCCACTAGCAATGGGAAAATCTACACCTGCCAAACCCAAATCCATATTATTGCTGGAAACAAGAGGCTCTCTATGAAAATTCATAATAGGACCATGTGAATTATCATATCTATCTTCCTCATCAATAATACCCATAGTAAGATGCTCACAAAGAGCATTTGTCCACTGGGTAGAATTATTCCAACAAGATTTATGACAGTCTGTAGCCATATGACCCATAGAAAGACATTTCCTATAGCAAAAAGGAAGACCCTAATAGTCAAGAATCTAAGACCAAGGTCTATGCCCAACTATCAAGACAAATTCTCCACATAAATCTTATGAGATGTTAATATCTACAATAATGTAGGTAAAAGTGGGGTACTCATAAATAAGAGAAGAATCATAAACCAAAATAAACCTTCCAATAGCATTACCAATAGATTCAAAGAAAGACTTAGTCGGAAACTAGAGAGGAAAATAAGGAAGTCTAACTTAAGTAGGGACAATACTAATAGATTCAATAAGAGGGTTGAAGGAAGGGAACCAGGACCTAAGAGAAAGATAGTGCTTTCCTCACAACCAAATACATTCTTCAAACACTTGAGCCCTATCCTCCTTAGTTTGAAAAGAGGCCATAAAGGCTCTATGGGTCAAAGTTATTTTATGCAGGCTAAGTTTATCTGTAAAAATATTTATTATGTAGGTATTAATTTGAACAATAGTTTTGTATAATTGAAAATCATTCCAAATTTGACCATATTATTTTCTACACTTCTTAGATATAAAAATAAATTTTGATTTCAATCATAAATCACCATCTCTTTTGTTCCTAACTCTGAAGTAAGATTAGAGTGAAAAATGACTAGTGGTGGTAGGGTTTCAGGAGGAGCGGGAATGGGGACAAAGGATGATACAAAGGGAGGTGAGGATAGAGATGTAGATGGTGCAGGATATGCTTGGGGGGTGACCTAGCTATGGAGGATACTATGGAGGAAGTTGTGGTTCGTGTGGCCTCTATAGTGTTTTGGGGGGTTGTGTTCCTTCTTACCTTGCGGGGGGGTTAGGCACTCAACTATTGATACTACTCCCTCTTTTCTTGAGGGGTCTGTGTGGTTTGAGGCCGTCATATTTGTAATTTTTTACAAAGGGGATATGGGTAAATCATGCCCTATTCTAGATTTTTGTTTTACGTTTGGAACAACAAGCATTGTTCTAAGAATGTGCACCCTTATTTTCCTTGGTGTTACTGTGGTGTGGAGAAACCCTCACAGATAACTATGAAAGAGTTAGGGGCAGAGAATATGGTTTTTTGGAGAGCTAGTTGTGCTTAGGAGATGCATCCCTATTTCTCCCAATGGACTCTTCTCTGTTCTTACTGACCTGCTCGTGGAAGAGGGTATATTTTGGTTATGGAAGATATGCACGGATTTAGAGTCATTGAATATTTTGGATGGTGTTTTGCTCATTTTGTGACAGATGAACTGCTAGACCCTACTTGGGTAGTTTATCTCTTGTCTTGTCTCATTGTGTTGACTTTGGTTGTTTTTTCTTATCCCCTGTTTCTAGAAGCTTTATGTTGCAGGGATGAACCCCTTTTTGGCCTATTTCCTTTGCACTATACTTCTATTGAGGTGAGTTATAACCCTTTTGAGGTGGGTGTCTTTCGTGTGGCTCATTGGAGGTGGATTCTTACTGCTCTTTAGTCCTCTTCTCCCTCACTTTCTGTTGAGGTGAAAGATTCTATTGAGGTGAAGGCTCAACTTATCGAGGTGGTCTGTGGCTACTGGGAGGAGATTGTTGGTAGTGGTGTGTGGTCGCCTCTTTCATGTAGCCACATGAAAGCTTTCTGGAAATAGTTGGGGGTTAGTTTATTGTAGACTAAGTGGGTCATGATGAGAAGCTAGATCAATGGTGGAGGTACCTTTTTGGTGCTGAAGGAGATCAAATTTGTCACTGCGAGGAGGAAGAGGGGAATGGTGGTTTCCCCAATTTTTTTCCTTGGTGTTGTTTATTGTGTGTGGTTGGTTGGTGCCTGCAGATGGATGTTAAAAGTTTTCAAGGGTCCATGTTGGAGGTTGGTTGTTTTTGGTTTGGGCTAAAGGTTGGTTTTGGGGCTATGGTGCTCTTTGGTGTTGGTACTGTTGGTTTAGGGATCCATGTTAAAACCCTGGAGTTCTATATGGGGAGTTTTAAAACTCTAGTTAATGCATTGGTGTAAGGCTTTTGCCTTTTCTTTAGGTAGCTGGTGTTTTAGAGTCTCATCTTGGCTAGTTGCTGGTAGTTTTATGCCTTTTGTTTGTTGGCTTGTAATGTTCTTTCTTTACCAGAAGTTTCATTTTAGATGGGTTTCAGATTCCTGCCAAAATCTACTTGTAAAGGGTTTTGGGACCCCTTCAAAACTTTCTTTTACCCAAATCACAAACTCTAAAGTAAAGATTTATTGTTTGTTCTTTTTTAAAAATAAAATCTAATTAAATGTCTTTTATTACCTTAAATCTTTATACTTAATTTTATTTATTATTTCTTTATCATCTTTATCTACTCTAATTTAAAACTATAGCATAATAGAAATATAAAAAATATTTTGTTTTTGATTTCTTTTCCATAAAGATTTAGCATTTATATGTTAGAAATAGTTGGGAAGTCAATACCACATCAAAAAATCATTCATTATTTAGCCATAGAGATAAGTGCACCTTTCATACAAATAAACTACATATTTTTCTCACATATTTATCATATCATAATACATTCTCAACTATCAACTACATTCATTCCCTACTCATGTATTATATCTTGTTACATATTATAGCTCATATATGTATGTTCCTTATTCTCATATCATGTCTCACTTATCTCTCTAAATCTGTTTTAAATCAATAGTACAAATATATATCCCCTCATAGTTGTGCCTAATTGAAATTTAATGTGTCCTACATTTATTTTCTCTTAGTTTATGATAACTTTTGACTCTCTCTATGTTTCACAAGGAAGTTCTTTATACCTCCTATCCTTCTGTATCCTTTTCAGTATTCACCATTTGCCTCCATCAAGCTACCTTTTTGGGTTTTCAATGGAATGTGTACATATTTTATCTACCTTACAAACATCATTTCCGAGATCAGTCCATGAATTTATCTCAAGCTATGGTCACTTTACCAGCTATATTCAGAACTCAAAGCTCATAATTGTCAAATGTGTCCTCAAATATTGGCCAAATAGAAATTATTTTTCTAAAACTGTATGAAATACCATATATTATAGGATATTATTATAATTTCTTCATTAATGACTATGATTATTTTCCCATTATAGATAATCTTATTGCAGGTAGAAAAATTACCTATTAATATGGATCAACACAATTTCCCCATCATTAATAGAAGAATGAATATGAAATAAATATATAAATTTGTATTCATCTATTAGAAGTCAATGTCATTGACACTAACAATGGGTTCTCCAATTCCCTTAATTTTTTTAGCATATGATGTTATTTCTCTTATTTTAAGTGTAGAAGTGATGTTCAAATTTTCAATTTAGACTATTTAAACTCTATTCAAATATTTAATAATATCTTATGAATTAGATTCATATAATATTTGTTTCCAAATTATAAATTTGAATTTTGAGCATATTTTTTGAGGTGAGTCATCCCAAAAAAATATTGCTATGAAATATTTATGTTGAACAATTTTATTCTAATTTCTTTATTTATCTTAAATTTTCCTACTACACATTTGATCCTAATGGTCTTGTACTACCTATTCTCATATTTTTTGGTGCAGGAGAACACCTAACTCAACCCTTAGCTCCTTATTTCTGGCATGTACTGACTCTAGCCAAGTCAGGAGAGTGTGTCTAGACCTTAGAAGGTCATTTGTTTTTTTTCCCTAAGATGGATATGACTAGGTCAATCCATGTCTAGATAGGTTTCTTAGTTGGTTTCTTTTAGTTGTGTGTGTGTGTGAGGTAGTTTTGAAGCCTCTTGAAATCCAACCAAGGCATTGGGAACTTTGGATAAGCTTCTTGGTATCACTGGCACTCGACATACACTGGTGCCTAGCAACTTGGCCTACATTGCCTAGCAACTCGGCCTACATTTCCTAGCAACTCGGCATACATTGCCTAGAAACTCGGCCTACATTTGTGCCTAGCAACTTGGCCTACATTTTTGCCTAGCAGCTTGGCCTACATTTGTGCCTAGCAGCTCAGCCTACATTTGTGCCTAGCAGCTTGGCCTACACTGGTGCCTAGCAGCTTGGCCAACATTGGAGCTTGAATTGCTTTACTGTTGCTCGGCAATATTCAGTTGTAACGGCCCGTGAAAAGTGGATCTTGTCTTTTATGGAAAGTATGGTTAGTGTAAAGATTCCTAAAGAGATTCTTGTGAATGAGTGGACCATTAGGGTTGTTTCCTATGAGAGGATGGTTACTAATAACATCTAGATCATTCATTTCAGAGATCTGGAAGGTAGAGATTGAAGAAGAAGAGAAGCTACAAGAAAGTTAGAAATTTATAGATTATTGTACTATTTTGTTTTGTTTCCAGTAATGAGAAGTTGTAGGCTGTGTGTTTAGTGGATATCAAGTTTCTTTGTGGTTCCTTTTGCATGCAAGTAGATTAGTTACCTTATTTTCTATTTTGCAAGTTATTAGTTCTTCACCCGTGCTGGGTTGTAAACAATAATGGCCCCTCGAGATTCCTGAATCCATGGTGAGAATCATGTGTTGGGATGGAACTCAAGAGGAGCACTTGTACATAGTTTTCTTTTTGTTTTCTATACGAGAAGTAAAAACAAAGAGTTTGGAGATCTTACCCTAGGCGAGCTTGGTAATAGTCCGGCTAGTGAAGAGAAGGAAATCAATGTTCAAAAAACGTTGAATAAGTGAGTAGAATGAATCTATTTGTGTAGGTTCAGCAAGAAGGAGATGAAAATCATTTCTATGGGGACTGATTCTTGAAGAGGAGGTGAAGTTGAGAGTGACTTACCTCAGTTTAGGGTTGTGAACACCCTAAGAGATCTAGGAGAAAGATCTCAAAATAGAGCCAAGCTGGTTCTGTAGAAGCAACAAGACTTCTGTCCACATCATATTAGTATCAGAGACCTAAAATAATTGGGTGTGTGTTGTTTGGATGTTATCTGTAGAAATGTTTGTCAAATCATCCAAGATGGTGACCAATGCGGAACTCGCAAAAGATGTGGAAGAGAAAAAGGAGGATAATAGACTCCTAAAGGAATAATTAGCTGAAATGGTGACTAAGTTGGAAGAAGTGCAGCTTAGGACTATAGCAGTTAGTGAACATATGAGAGAAGCTAATGGAAAGGGTAAAGTAGTGGCAGAGGAAGACATTATTCCAGAGCCAGACCCTATTCTTCAAGAAGATCCATTCTTGAAAGCATTGAAGGCAATGAGTGGTAAGTCCTTAGACTGTGTGCCTCTATTTAGTGGCAAGATGGAACCATAATTAATCATGGAATGGATAGAAGGTCTCAAAAATCACTTTGACTATGATAATGTCAGCAAAGCTCAGAAAGTAAGAATAGCCAAAACAAGGTTGAGAGGAACTGCTCTCACTTGGTGGAATTTTGTCCAAGATGAGTGAGAAAAAGAAGGAAAGAACCCCAAAACCAGTTGGAAAGGTATGGTGTCCAAGATGAAGGAAACTTACCTTCCTGATGATTAGGAAGTGTAGTTGAACAAAAAGAGACAAAATATAAGACAAAAATATTGAGAAGTCAGTTCCTACACCGAAGAATTTCACAAACTATGCTTAAGGCCACATGTGATGGAAGAAGAAAGCTTGAAAGTGGCTAGGTACTTAAATGGAATCAAGTGGAGTATCCAAGAGGAAATTACTCTCTTAAACCCCAAGACTATACACCAATGCTACCAGCTAGCCCTCAAGGTGGAGGAAAAATTCAAGAAGAAGCAAGATTCAAATAGAAGAGGAAGAGGAAGAGACAACAGAGGTCATAGAGGAGGATATGGAGGAAGAAATCAGAATGAGTCCAAACTCACTGAGAATCAAGGAGAATCTAGTAATACCAGAGATGATTATAAATGTGGAAGAGGTTCAAATAGTAGTTCAAGAGGAAGAACTAATAACCAAGGAAGAGGATCTTACTTCTCTTCAATGAAGTGTTACAACTGTCAGCAATTTGGACATCCTACATATCGGTGTCCTGAAAAAGGTTATACTTCTCAAGGAGGTGGGAAAAGAGTTAACTATGTCCAAGAAGAATCAAGTTGCAGAAGCAAGCCATTTGAGGTACCATTAGAATCAAAAGAAGGTGATAACCTCATGATAAGGAGGACCTTAATCAAAGAGCCAAGCAAAGAAGAACCAAGCCAAAGGAGAGCACTCTTTAGAGTGAAGTGTAAGATCACAGGAAAGGTGTGTAGAGTCATTATTGATTTTGGCTCAACTGATAATATCATTAGTGAAGAGGCAACCAGAAAATTAAATTTGAAAAGGATTCCACATGAAAACCCATAGAAGGTTACTTGGCTCAACAAAGGACAGCATGTGTTTGTAGGAGAACAAAGATTTCTATGTGACATTCTTCCCATGAATGCATGCCACCTTCTACTTGGAAGGCCATGGCAATTTGATAGCCAAGCCATGCATGATGGAACCAAGAATGCATACTCATTCAAGAAAGATGGGGTGACTTTCAAAATTCAGTCCTTAATAGAAGA